>CAEGAE010027909.1:0-18756 GCA_903067095.1 Girardinus metallicus
ATAAGCATCCCGGGAGGAGGTTCCAGCTCGGGAAACCAGATAAGCCGTGGCTCCTAATCGCTAGAGTACCTGCACGCTTTACCCATTTAATAAACTAACACTGCCTTAACATTGTCTAACACACCAGCCATAATTATGGGGTCACGCCTTTCAGGCGTGAAAAGGGGGATTTGTGGGAAATAATTAATACATTTGGACTGATTTGTTTTAACTAATACAATTAACATATAACAAAACAATAGTGTGAGAGGAAAAGTACTGTCACAGTCTCTCTCTGTTTTAGCAGGGCCCAGAGAAATGTGGGAGAAACGCAGCAGGCCTGATAAGACAGAGCACAAACAGAGGAATGCTCCAAGGACACCTTGTGGGAGAAAACCGATTGCAGGTGAAGGGGTCAGTGTCTGCAGCTGCAGATGGCATGAGATGACGTAAGGAGGTGGTGAACAGGAGCAGACGAGGCCCCGGGTGTCCAATCAGGCCAGCTAAACAAGAGATGCTGTAATGAGGGATGAACTTTAGAGATAGGTTTTGACCAATCAGGCTCCCTTAAGGAGAACCTACATAATCTGAGTGCGCAATTGTTAAAGCACCTATTCTGGGGCCGCTGGATTAGCCAAGCTCCATTAGGACCGTGCACGTATAACTGCATGGAATATATCACTCTGTGGCACTGGATTAAATTTTCTTAACTTTACTGCCTGGACTGCTTTTTGGGTTTTTGCTTTCCAACACCAGCAAATATGAACTATCTCAAAATATTCTGCTTATCATATCGTCAAATAAAAACTGGGCATTGATTGAAGGAACTCATATTGTGAGAAAATAGTAAAAATAACATTTCCAATAACACTCACAGTTTTGTTCGTCATTAATTGAAATTTACAAAGACTAATGAATGACAATTTGTATTATGATGGGACATTTTTGAAGATGAACGTTTCAATAAATGCCTACCTGCAGTAACACGAGTCTTTTATGGTAGAATTAGCTGATTAGTCAGGCTATCTGCAGTCGTCTGCTTGTAGTTTTGTAACAGAGTTACTTCAAAAGTTATGATTTAATTATGCTTTATTTTAGTTTATGGGGCGAAAGCTACCCAGATCAAACTGGATCTTTGTGAAAAAGTTAAATAATGCAGCTCAGTTGCATTGTTTAGCTTTTTTCTTTTGAGTTATTGTGCTCAAAAGAATAAAATATGGAACAGCTGTGAGGCTGACCAACCAAACTAAACCTAAAACTCACAACAAAACCCAGAGCAGCTCAGAACTGAAGCTGCCTGTGGGTCAGCCTTGCCTCGTGTTAGGGTCAAAGTTCATAATCCAACAATAATCAAAACATTTTAATCAACCAGGAAATGGCCAAAATGCTGAGCAAAAAATAAATAAATAAATAAAATAAAATAAAAGAGGCATCCATAGGAGAGAGTTGCAACCATTAGTGACCAAAAACAAAACAAAGCCTTGTCTCACAATTCCTAAAAATAAAAGTGGCCTAGTCAAAGCTGCCTGGATTTAAACCTGATTGAAATGTTCAACCTTAACCAGGCCGCTCAAAAACAACCTGGACCAGGTTGGTCTGGATATATTTTCTTTTTCCAATTAATTAATGAAATCATAATTTTAAAGTCACAGTTTGTATTTTTGTTTGATGATCCGAGACAAGAAAACCAAACTAGTTGTTTATAGTTTCATTACACTTTGTTTTAATCTATCCTACACGCAGAGGCTTTTATGAACCCTGCCAGGCTAATAGTTTTCATTGGAAATGACGCCTCACTGACTCGGTCGACATCAGTAATCTGGCAGCACAAAGGTGAGAAAATACCTGTGGCATCTTGAGCTTGTCTCTACCTGCCCATCTTACCCCGCTAACTCTATAACAAGTTCACTATTCATTCCCCCCTGGGTTCAGTTAAGGGGCATTAATGATGCTCCATCTTCTTTTATTACGTCTAAACGGTAAACAAACCCAGTCAGAAACACTAGCCACAACCTTACAGTCGAATTATCGAACGTTATCTAACATTTCGCACAAGATAAACCTGCTGTGTCCAGCAGAGGTTAAACTGTTGCTCAGTTATGTATAACATACATGCAGCAAGCTGCAACAAGACAGATGATCTCACACATCGACTGGGTTCAGCTATCAGTTACTACAAGGATGAATTATTAACAAACCTACTTTGCTTGTTCACTCTGGCCTCCTCTATATTCATATGTATGCAGTTTATGTTAATTCAGGTTAGTTTGTGTTTTTACTTTGTAATTTTGTCTCTTTTTTTTTTTTCCAGAGAAACTCCCCTGGATGCCCGCAAGTCTGAGCAGGTCACAGTAAAATGATGCAACAAATGCTTCTGGAAACATTTTTTACTTTACTTCTTCAAAGTTTCATCCTAAAACTGGAAGGATTAAAAGATAAGTCTTAAAAGAAATTTGAATTGTCCCAGAGGAATCAGAGTGGATAGTTTCTGGTCCTGCTGTAGAACATTCCACAGTTACAGTCTTCAGTCAGAGGCTTCTTTACATTTACAGGAAGCCTGACTGCTACTGGTGATTTGGTTAATGGGAGTTATGACAATATTTAATTTCTGTTTGGGATAAATAGATTATTTTTTAGCTGAATTTGTGTTATTCTGTTGTGGAAATTCTGGGCAAACATACCATGAAAAAAAATAGCGTGAACATTTCTTTTAAAATCTTGATTTATTGCTGTCTCAATAAATTTCCTTTAATGTTATTTAAAAAAAACACCTGATATTATTGGAAATTTTATTTTTATTATTTGTTCCACAAATATCTGTAAGAGTAAGAATATGATTAAATGCAGTTTTTGTGTGAGGTTTAATGATATAAATCAAACTTTCTTAAGTACGCGGCGTCCTGAAGAAGTCAGTTTAAAATGGTGAACATTTTTCAAGGGCGCTAAGCTTGCTGTGTCTTATGGTCACCTTAAAAAAGACGTTGTAAGAAGTTTTTCATCATGATTTTATCATTGTCACTGTAGAAAATCATGACAAAATTCTACATCTGTATCGCCCACCCCTACAATTAGCCTTTATATATTTTTTTTTACATTTTTAAGTTTTAAAATTTTTAGCCAAAAAGCAGCAAACAGCAGGCTGCAAAATGCCTGATTTCCAAATATCAGGAATATTTCTGTCAGAATACAGAATAAACACAAGCAAATTTGTCTTACCAACATATGTATTTCTCCTCCAGAATGGCATTTTTTCCTGGGACGTTCCCAGACTTTCCCTGGACGAAACATAAAGAAATAAAATGTCTAACAATTAACAGCACACGAAACAAAAGACACCGTATTATTTGCAAACTTTAAAAACATGAGCAGCAGTGGTGAGAAAATCCCCACTAAAGATCCCAGGTGAGTAGAACAGAGTGCATTTACCGCAAAAACATTTCATCTCACCAAGTCCAAAAATAAGACCAAACTAACTTACGAGCAACTTTTCAGAACGATATAAGAGCTTGTTTTAAGTAAATAATTCCTTATGATTGATTTAAAAAATTCTAGCTCCATTGGCAGATACTTTCACTTATATGTTACACACATGGCACACTGAAGTACCATTCTGTGTTTCAAATATAAAATCTTTTGTTTGCTGCTTCTGTAAGGTTAAAATCAACAGTCATAATAACACCAGTGTAATGTAAGCCAGTCACAAATTATGCTAATAGTAGTAGGGATGTTGCACACAAACAGTAGCTTAGGAACAATAAAGCGTCTGGTGTTGGCATGTTGGTATGGTGACCGTAAGTGAAAATCTGCTTAGGGCCCCAAAAAGGTTTGGACCGGCCCTGACTTTTACTTTAAATGTAAATGACTTGTTCTTCTATTATTATTGGCGTTAAAATTACAAAATATATTTTGTTTAAAGGCTAGAGTGACTATTATTACATTTTCTATCTTGCTATCAACTGTCAGCGAGAGGAAGCAAGTACTGCTTGATGAATATTTTGTGGTATTCTGGATAAGTTGAAGTAAAGGTATGGGAATCGCTTCACACACCTTGTTGATATGTGTCGTTTTTTACTAAATGGGTGCAGGAACAGCCGGTGAATGCTCAGTCTCCCCGGTCTTACCTTGCACAACTTTGTACCAGGCGCAGTCTTGTGTTGTCTCCATGAATCCTGTAAATCTGTAGCGACCATTTGTTTATTCCAAGCGACGCGTTCCGCTCATTTTCCTCACAGTAAATTAGGCGCCGCTCGAACCATGATGCTCCCCACCAGAACCAGAACCGGAACCGGCTCGGCTGGACTCATGTGAAGATGCTGCAGAGCCGAGGTGAGTAATAGGCAGCAGAAGCGGAGAGGAAAGGTGTGGGCTGCTGGGGGTGGGGGGGAAATGGTGCAGGCAGAAAATCCGTCCCGCTCCTCTGAGACTCATAACCTGAGAAGAAACAAGAGAGGAATCAGCAGAGAGGCAGGAGCTTTCTCCAGAAAATAAACCGATTATCTCTGATTTTAACAATACACTGCGAATTAATTACTCTTCATGTCTATGTTCCTTTGTACTTTAAAAACATTAAAAAAAAACAAGTAAACAAAAAACACATCTGGTCTTATTTAAGGTTGCATCTAAATTATTTAAATAAACGTGTTTATGAAAGATCTAGAGGTGAAGTTAAGTAATTATGTTAATTTTCTTTTCACTTTGTTTTCCTTCTTTATTCCCAACAGTGGGTTTGATTTGGATGATTGTAGCGCCCTCATGTGGTGTGTAGGTAAAGTGCGACTTATTAATGCAGGGAGAATAAATGCATTAATCCAATGGTTTCCAAACTTTTTGCAACTTGGGTCAAAATCAGCTTAAAGTATTCTTTTCTTTTTCTTTTGTTGTGTGTATTTTATGTACAGTAACAGGTGTCAATTTAAAATTGCGTATTTATACAAAGAGCCTGTTTATACTATATTTTTTTTGCAAAAAAAAAAAAAAAAAACTGATTGAAAATCGATCTATTAATGCGTTTGTTTTTGTAAGGTTGGTATTGCACATGAAAATAACCTTTATAAGCCATTCAGACTACAAACACAAAAAGACAAGATCTAAACTGTCAGATGATTTTATTACCCCATGAAAATAATTCAAAAATAGTCCGAATAGTTTGGCTGTATCTTTCTTTCCTTCCTTTTCTTTCTTCTCCCTGTAAAACTTCATTCACAAATGAGATATTAACATACATGGAAAAATCAAAACCTTTTAACAGAAATTGCAAGGGAATGCCTCACTTTTTGCGAGTTAAAGCAAAAGGAAAAAAAAAATTCCATGTCGGTGGAATCAACTCACTCTCTTACATTTTGGTTACCTAGCAACCGACTCATTCTTTGGTTACCTAGCAACAACCTGTTGCTGGGTAAATGCAGCAGTTTAAGATTTCGCTTCCAGGTCTCATATAGCTCCTTAAAAATAATGAAGACAACAGTGTGAAGTGAAAACTGGATAGAACAGGAACTAATATCTGAAATACACCAGTTCAGCTGTATTTCAGATATATAAAACAAAAAATCGAATCAATAATTGTCGATATTGACCAATATGAAAAGCTTGTATGTCATGATATTTTGTCAGCCTGGTGTCAAACAAAATTTCAAATGTTGTTTTAGGGAGTCCTAATTTTGTCATTTTTTAAGCTAAGCTATACACATATGATGTGTACTGACGTTTTTGATGACGTCACTCGGCAAAATGTAATGTTTGTTACTGGTTTCTGAAATTGTTGACTGTATGATTGCGACTTTTTATTTTTGTGCTTTTATGACGTAAAGCTCTTTGAACTGCCTCGTTGCTGAACTGTTCTCTACAAATAAACTGATTGTCTTTTGCCTTTATGTTCAGCTAACTGTATGCTAGCATTAATAGCCATAAAGCCGCATAAACATGTCTTTTAAATGCTGCGAGTCCAGACTTTGTTATTTGAGAGCCGCTCATCTAGCCACGCCCTTCCAGAGGCTTTCTATGGGCACCAATTGGAAGGAAAACTGTAAAAATCTTTGAAAACCAAGTTTCATTTTACACCTCAAAGTTATGTGTTGCTTTTTGTTAATCTGTCCCAAGTAAACCAGTAAATATGGAAGCTTTATTTTAATAAAATGTGGAAAATCTTGAGGCTATGTGTGTCTTGTTTTGTGTGCAGTAGTAACAGACTGGTGTTCCTGTGCTGTGAAATAAATAAACAGGTGTCCAGAGGGCAAAGCAAAGCCTGCAGGGAATACACAAGCACCAGAAGCTGTTATTAGAAAGATATCACTGCTGTAAGCTTGTTTATTCATTCAGCGTTAATGGAACAGAAGTCCATATATTTGTAGAGTCCAGAGTGTTAAATCAACCAAACTTAGCAAAGACGGAAACTGAGGGAAATGGACTACCACCTTCTGCATGGCCAGAAGGCAAGTAGACACTGCAGATCTATTTGTATACAAATAACAGCATGGAGGCCGTTTCTATGAATGAAAAAGGGACCAGTAAAACCAGTGTGAGGAGTGGAGATGAGCTGAGTCATGGTGATGAAGAGATTTTGTGTTGTGGCTCATGTGTTCCAGCAGATGCCTCAGACTGTGACCTTTCAGTTGCTACAAAAGCACAGTCACTCTCAAACTACTGTACTTATAGCCATTACAACCTCAGCAAACATTTTGTTATCCAAGTACGGCCAATATGGCACACATTTCCACTGCTGAACTGGACTGTACAGCAGCACAGTGTGTTTTGTCATGGAAAAAAAAAAGAAAATGGTTTAATTGTGTTTCGCTTTTACTAAAAGAATTCTAATTTATCAATTTCCAAGTAGGAAAAAAATAAAGATAATAATCCCTGAAAGCCAGGAATTCAAAATCCATATTTACAAAGGTTTATTTGCACTTTTTTCATCTTATATTTCATAAAGCCACTCTGCTAGTGAACGAGTTAAAGCTAGCTTACCTAAAATAACGGACTAAGTTTATGTTTTTTGGGTTAAAAGCAATGCAAATGAATCGTTAAATCATTTAAATCACCTTGTAGCCAAGCTGATTTATTTTATTGTAACAGCTTTAATTCAAAATAAGGACACAAAGTGTTGCATAAACTTTGTTTGTATGCTTTCCAGTAGAAATTTGAGACAGTTTTATCACGATTTTATGTAGCCAACTTATTAGGTCCCCTGCAAACCTTGAGGAGATTAAAATTTTAAATGTAGACAAATGTGCAGTTGTACAAATATTTACAAATATTTGGAATATAACTGAACAACTATTTAAGTCATCAAATTAAAAAAGTCTAGACATGTATCTCCACTCCTCATACTGGTTTTACTGGTCCCTAAAGGGGCAGAAGCCCAGGGCACAATTTTTTGGGGGGCCAAAAGTACTTTTTTTCATTTTAAATTTTTTTTAATGTATGTTTTGCTTTGTATATAAGACGAATTGTATTAACATTTTGGGATTTTTAGAAACAACACTCAAGTATTTGTTGTGGTAATTTTTGGGAACAACATGGAGCCCAAGGCCCACATTCTTCTAAATCCGGCCCTGTGCAAAGATTTAAATCTTTTAAGCATTTATTTCTGTTAATTTAGATAAATATGAGTATTGAATATATATGAATATTACAGCTAATGAAAATGAGTTTCTCTGAAAATTAGAAAAACTAAAAATACTTTTGGTTATCCCTGTCACATTTTTTCCTTCCACTTAACTTTCCATTTCATTTTGATTCAGCACTTTGAACAGCCAGCTGGATAATCTATCAAACTATGTTTTTTTTTTTGTTTTTAAATCAAATTTACTTTTAGGAGTATTTTTACTATGCTGTACTTTTTGCTTTTACTTGAGTAAAAATATGCTAAAGTAGTGCTGCTCTTACTAGAGTGAAAGTTTTGGATACTGTTTGTAAGCCACATTCATCAAAATTAACAGATTTTCCCGTTTTGAATTGTCCTAAATGAAATCCTGTTGGGACCTCTGTCTGAATTCATAATAATTTTGCAGAAACAGACAAACTGTCTGTTTCCATTTTTAGTGAATATAGTTAGAAAAGCTCTGCTGCATTCCAGTGCTTGTTCCCCTCGCACTCGCAGACAAAGCAGCGACATGTATGGGTTTGTACTGTACACATGACCTACTCTTCTGTCCCGGGTGCATAACCACACGTCTACGTGCTGACACCGGTCCAAACCCGCCCACTTAGAAATGCCCTCAGGACGGTTTCAAAGTTCCGTCCATTTTCTAACACCCTTGTCCCCAGTGGGGACGCTGGTGCCGACCTCCAGCTAACGTTCCGGGCGAGAGGCGGGGTCACCTGGACAGGTCACCAGTCTGTCGCAGGGCAACACAGAGACATACAGGACACACACACACACACACACACACACACACACACACACACACACACGCACACACACACACGCACACACACACACACACACTCACACATAGGGAGAATTTAGAGAGACCAATCAGCCTAACAGGCATGTTTTTGGACAGTGGGAGGAACCCGGAGAGAACCCACGCAAGCACAGGGAGAACATGCAAACTCCGTGCAGAAAGACTCCGGGCCGGGAATCGAACCCAGTTACCATGTTGCAAGTTAACAGTGCCACTGACGCCACCGCGCAGCCCCAGTTTCAAAGTTACGTAGCACAAAAATAACTGTCACATTTCCAGGTACAGAAGTTATTATCCGCACCACTAGTACCGGAAACGATGGGCCTTACATTTTCCACATCGTTGGGAAAGTCACTGTTTATAAAAATTTAAGCTAATTGTTTAACGTTTTACTGTTTCCAATGCTGCTTTATGATTGGTCAAACCCCCAGAGAGGCGGGGCAAATGTCCTGGAGGTGGATTCTGATTGGACGCTGGCTCTGTCCGTTGGGCGAGGGGCGGGATCTGCCAGGCTAGTACCGCGTCGGACTCCGAGGTGCAGCGCTATTCCGCTGTTTTCCCACCGACGAGTGAACAGGAAGAATTTAATCGTCCGTTTAGGTTTTCTTCTTCTCTTTTGCCAGAAGTGGCGGCAAATACAGGCAGTTAACAATTCCTGCTCTTCAGGGTAAGTGTCCGGCCTTTTTCTCTACAACCGAACATAATGCCAATCGGTGTGTTTATGTACAGGAATGGTTGTTGTGATGACAGTTGACTAAGCAAAATGCGCCTTGGTTGGGGTCGGTCCGGACCCGCTCTCTCCTACTGTGCCCCGATAAAGCCAATGTTTACTTCTGCTGCTTGCCTGGCTCTGCTGTACAAGGATCTTTGCGTTTACTCGGCATTAAATTTAACTTCAACAGAGAAGTGGATTTTAATTGCTAGGTTCACCTCGCAGCTAAAAACAAACAAACAAACAAAAAAAAAAGACAAAGATCCTCTGATAATAAATATTGTGAGTTGCTGTGGTTCACCTGTATGTTACAACGTCTGTGGGTTTTTTTAAAACCACAATCAAACCTTTGGGCTTATAGCTGTTATATGGCTCTGCAGCAGAACAAGCATTTGTTTAATCTCCAAAAAAAAAATAAAACAATGTAAAGAAGTTACCTAATTCTCTGTTTCTGTCACTTAAAAAAAGAAAAACAAGACATAAACACTGTAAAATCCTTCATGCAGCAAAACAGGAAGTGCAGATTGTTGCAAGATTTAATGAGTTTTGAGGCTTTGGTGAAATTGCTGCTGAACAGAAATGATTTGTCCCCGTAGGACCAGGATCAGAATGGCTTCTTCGCTGCGTCGTCTGAGGCTGTGCCACTCCACGGGCGTCGCCGTCTCTCATCTCCACACCAGCAGCCGGGCGTCTGCCAAGCAGCACTACAAGATGCTGGTCCTCGGAGGAGGAAGTGGGGGCATTTGCATGAGCGCACGGATGAAGAGAATGCTCGGAGCCGACAATGTGGCTGTCGTGGAGCCGTCCGAGGCAAGGATATGAGAGTAATCACATATTATGTCTCGGGATGCACCGATAAAATCAGCCGATACTTACACGTGAACCCGATCTGACCTACCTTGGCAATTTGCATTTGCATGATTTGTTGTTTTTCTCCTTTCTACCAAAAATTTAAAGTCTTCAATCAAGTTATTTGGTCTGAAATAGGCCGGTCAGGACAGCAAATGTTGCTGGACAATAAATTGTCCCACAAGTTATTGCAATATAAAATATTATTGTTGCTTTGAGACCATTTTCAAGCAATGTAATGGTAATGGCATAATATTGCAAGATCACATTCTCAGGGATTAATAAACTTTAAATTCTAGTGAACATTTAACTCTGGAACTGGAAAACATTTAATATCCAAAACAAATAAACAAAACAACAGAAACAACAAACAAAATGAATTATAGAGTCTCTATAAATAAAATTGTCCTTCAAAAAAAAAAAAAGGGCTAGTTGAGCCCAAAGCACCAGACTGAAGACTTTTGTCATCCAGTTTTTGGTAGAAAAAGAGAAAAACAATAAGTTATGCAAATGGAAATTATTGAGTGTGTTTGATTAATTGAGCACAATTGATTTATTGCTTATTTTGACAGGCCTTGTCTCAATTAGCCCAACATTTCAAACAAAAAAAATTTGTATTTACTAAAATCGGAATCGGCAAGTCAGGATTTTTTAGACATCGGTAATCAGTGATCGGCCAAAAAACTGCAATCGGGTCACCCCTAATGATAACTGTACTGCAAAAACACAAAATCTTACTAATTATTTTTGCTTTAGTTTCTAAAGCAAATATTTTAGTTTTGTCTTATTTCAAGTGTACTAATTAAAAGTAACTTTTCAGCAAGATATCGGAGCTTAATTTAAGTCAATAATTCCTTAATATTGATGAAAAAGTTCTAGTTCAATTGGCAAATTATTTCACTTATAAAATGTCTTTTATAAGTGAAAAGCTGCCAATAGAAGGTGCACTTTCATTAATATGAAAACAGATTTCTAGCTGAAAAGTTACTTATGAGTCAGTTTTGTCTTATTTCCAGAGTACTAAGATATTTTCACTAGAAACTAGACCAAAACACTTGGTAACATTTTGTGTTTTTGCAGTGTGGAAAGTTTCCAAAGCAACTTTCAGACTCGTTTTCTAACTTTCTTTTGCTTCTCTCAGGTGCATTACTATCAGCCGATATGGACGCTGGTTGGGGCTGGAGCCAAAACGGTGGCCTCATCGGCTCGTCCCACTGCCGGTGTTATGCCATCGGGTGTGAAGTGGCTGAAATCCAAGGTTCAGGAAATACACCCAGACAAAAACACTGTCCTTATAGACGACGGGACTGAGGCGAGTTAATTCTTCTAGACTATGACCTGAAAGATTAGTGGCATAAAACATGAGTTTGAAGTGATTCTTTTCTTCTCCTCAGATCTCCTATGAATATTTGATAGTGGCTCTTGGCTTACAGCTCCATTATGAAAAGGTACGGTAAAGCTTTCTGCACCTATTTGTTTCTCCTTTTACATTCTGTGTAAATGTAATTGCATAAAGTGCTGGTCATTTCATCGCGTCACCATTTTGAACGTGTGCTGTTGTGGCGTTTTCATGCCTGAGATTTCCTGATATGAACAGGCAGCAGGAAGTTGTATTTCGTTTTATGGTTTGATCAGAGGTCATAATCTTATGCCTTTCATAAAATGTAACTAGCCCAAACCAGGTTCATAACAATATTCAGTGGCAATGGGAAATTACGTAGAGCTCAGTCAATTAAGTGAGAGATTTGAGCATTTTTATAAAAGTATTTATTTATCAAAATATCTAACTCCTAAAAGAAAAATCAGAAAATCATAAAAGTTAATTTATTACACCGATTCAGCTGAAATTTATTTATTGCATCTTAATTCATTTTCTTGCACTAATAAAGAATTGTCAAAAATTTTAATGTTAAATAATCTTTATTTAAAAAGCAGGACATTTAAGATAGAAATGTTTTATTACGGTCTTGACAGTCACTGGCCTCCTTCACATGGATTTTAACCAGTCAATAAAAAAGCTGGTTGTTCAGAGCGCTGTATTCGAGTACATTAATGGAAAGTTGAGTGGGAGGAAAAAGTGTGATATCTGCTTCCTTAACAAATGCAGTAAAAGGATCCCCAAACTTGTACACAGGACGAATATGTTTTTTTACTAGGCTGATATTTCTGTATTGAAAACTCATTTTTATTGGTTTTATGTAATATTCTAATATTGAAAGATACTGAATTTGGGGTTTTCTTTAATCAGAAGTCATAATAATAAACATTTCCAGAAATATCGGTGTGTGTAATTAATCTGTATAAAATAGGAGATTCACTTTTTGAACAAAATTTGCTTTCCAATGAGTGTTTTGAACTGGGGATTTGTATGGGTCTGAAATGGTTTGTTTATAGGTACAAAATGGAGGTATTAGACGCACGAGTGCAAAATGATAGTACAAATTGCATAGAGGTGATTTATATTCTCTTAAATGTAGATTAAAGGCTTGCCAGAGGCGTTTGAGCATCCAAAGATTGGATCAAACTACTCTGTCCAAACTGTGGAGAAAACCTGGAAGGCTCTGCAGAACTTCAAAGAGGGCAACGCTTTGTTCACCTTCCCAAACACGCCTGTGAAATGCGCCGGAGCGCCACAGAAGATCATGTACTTATCGGATGCTTACCTGAGAAAGGTGCTTAGTCTTTTGGATCAAAAGATAATGTATTTAAAAGAGTTTAAATGTGTTGTTCTGAATTTCACAAGGACACTTTTTATATTTATGTATTTAAGACAGGAAAAAGGGCAAAGGCTGATGTGATATACAACACATCACTGCCGGTGCTCTTTGGGATCAAGAAATACGCCGACACGTTGTGGGACATCGTTAAAGCCCGCGACCTGCAAGTAAACCTCCGACAAAATCTGATCGAAGTGCGGCCAGACAAACAGGAAGCTGTGTTTGAAAACCTTGACAAACCAGGAGAGACCAAAGTGTTTGAGGTAACTGCCCTTATATTTCCCATTGTCCATTGTTTCCATTGTCCTGTAAAGGTGACCTATTATGCAAAATTCACCTTTTTTCATATTTTCATACTACCATTTGGATCTCTGCTGCTTCTAAAAACAGTCCAAGCGCTTAAAAAAATTAATCCAGATGTTCTTTTGACATTAAGTTAATGTTTTTTGGTGTCTGTGAAATCAGCCATTTCAAAAACCTTTGGAATGTAATGTAACAAATCACCAGCCCGTTACCTAGCAACCCCATCTGAGCCCAGCCCGTCACCTAGCAACCAAAGCTGAGGGACAGAAGCCCTAACACAGCTCATTCTGAAAGGGATGCAAAACTCTAATTTTGTTAAAAAATGTATTGATTTTGTTTTGTATAACCCGCAGACCTATCCTAACCTCTTGAGGGAAACATAATAGGTCACCTTTAAATAAAGTTCTTTTAAATTTATCTTGATAATTTCATGTTGAACTCCTCTGTTTTCTGAATTAGTATGAAATGCTTCACGTTACTCCGCCAATGGGACCCAGCCTGGTGGTTAAAGGCAGTCCACTCGCTGATGAGAACGGCTGGCTGGATTTAAACAAAGAAACGCTACAACACAACAAATATCCAAATGTTTTTGGGATTGGAGACTGCACCAACCTCCCTACTGCCAAAACCGGAGCCGCCGTCGGTAAGTGATTATTGGTTTAAACAATCATGGAAACTGCTGTAATCCACTTAATAACTGTATTGTCTGTGAGCAATTAGTTTATTTTGTACTTAAGATGCTTTATTTTTAAAATCTTTATTGTTTACACGTCATAAAGATATAAACCAAGCCTACGAAAGTTTAAAAATACGGGGACTTTTTTGCATTCAATCATCCTTATCTCTGGAGATAATTATCTTATATTTTATACAAAAAAATTAGTTGTGCCCTGACTGTCAGGTTAGGTCAGATTTTCTGTCACAGTTGTAATCTAGTTGATATAAAGATTTTAATATTGAGTCAGTGTGACGCACTAAAGTGAATCTCTTTATCTCTCTTCACACATTGGTTTTTCCAGAAGGGATTCTTTTTACTGCAAACTGATGTCTCCTTTTAAATGGAAAATTCATCAAAAACTTAAATTTTTATTGTCGTGCTTCTTGTGAAACATTTTAATAAATGTTTAGGACAGAATAATTAATGCTTGTATGAAGAAATGCAATAAGCATTTAAGGATGCAATCCTTTATGTAAGCTTGAAGACCTTTAATTGGATTTGAGTAATTTATCCTGTCTCTCTTGCGGACCACTCTAGGCTCCATCATGTATGATAACAACTAACCCCCTTATATGGGAAGCCAAGCTTAACTTTGAGTTTGTTTGTGTGTTTGTTTTGACTAAATATAGAATGGCGTTTGGCTTGAAAAATCTTAAAGGGGACGTTTAGGTCCTCATTTGGGTTTCTACTGCTTCTAAAAACAGCTCAGGTGCTTAAAGAAACATCCAGCTGGTTTTTTTTAGCAATACGTTAATGTTTTTTGGTGTCTGGAAAATGAGCCGTTTCAAAAACGGTCACGTTTGACGGCCAATGTGTCGTTAGACGGGTAGAACTCTGCTAGCAACCCGTCACCTAGCAACCCCAGCGGAAAGCCAGTAGGTTTGGTCAGCTGGTTTTACCACTACATGCACTGTACAATGGTTGCTGTTGACTTACCATCCAGAAACCACTTGCTGCATTCTTGTTGGTTGTGTTGGAGGCTCTACTTTTGCTTTTCAAAGATGTATCTGCCAATGCAACAAGCACTTTTTCCTCATCACTGAGGAATTATTTACTTAAAACAAGAAGTCATATCTTGCTAAAATGTTTGCTGAGATATTTGCACTAGAAACTAGACCAAAAATACTTGGTAAGATTTTGTGTTTTTGCAGTGTAAGAATGATTTTGTTAAAAAAAAAAGAAAAAAGTAAGAATTATGTTTTGATTAACCCATAAACAAAGAAGCATAATAGGTCACCTTTAAGACTGACAATCTTTAAGTAGTCATTAAAAATGGCATCCAGGGTTTGGATGGATTTGTCAGGTGTCATATAAAGATCTAACAATTACCTGCCTGGTTTTCTGATGCCAGATCTAGTATAGCACAGACAAAGAAACGCTCTGTATTGTGCAAGAGTTGTTACACATGAGGAAATGAAAGAAAAAAGGCTGCAGTCACATGACCAACATGCAGTTTGGACTTTGGTTTTCTGAATTTTAGGACAGAGATAAATGGCTTAATGTCTTTATCTCCTCTGCCAGATATTTTTCTTTGAGCTTAGCAGTCTTCACTCTGACGTCACAAATGCATTCACGTCTTACTGGCAGTAAATTCTCATTCTAACGATGTATTTACATGTTTTCTGGAAACAGACATTTTCGTTACCGTACACCCAGGCTGCCTGAGTTAAGTATGGAATGTCACAAGGACGCTTGTGCAAGTGTGAAAACGGCATGTCCTGAACCCAATCCAGTTTAGATTTTAGCTGAGTCATTGTTACGCTGAAAGGAGAATCCTGTTGCATCACAATGGAAAGAGTTGCCTAAAGGCAGAAGCAGAAAGTCTGGGAGGGGTTTTTGTTTTATTTTGTTCCCTCGACGGCTGTGACGTGCAACATTTACGGAAAGCAGTGAACGAGGAAAGTATTCCTACCCGCTAAATTTTTCTTCATTTTGTAACGATACAACCTCAAACTTTATTGGGTTTCTATTGGGATTTTGTAGCGAATAACAGTGCAGAATTTGTGGAAATAAAAATTTGAAAAGTGTGGCAGGTATGTTTGAGCCGACCCACGTTCAGCCTTTA
The DNA here is from genome assembly GCA_903067095.1 of Girardinus metallicus. Classification (NCBI taxonomy): domain Eukaryota; kingdom Metazoa; phylum Chordata; class Actinopteri; order Cyprinodontiformes; family Poeciliidae; genus Girardinus; species Girardinus metallicus. The sequence goes on from CAEGAE010027909.1 coordinate 15,746, forward strand.
GGAGTAATGTGCTGCTACCGGCGGATGTCTTTACCTGCACAGCTATTGTAAATAAACTTTTACCCAATCTTTTAAGCTCTGTCAGAATGGATGGAGATTTTGCCACAGATCATGTGGGCAGGACTTTGACTGGGCCATCCTAACAAATGAATATGCTTTGATCTAATAATATCATAATGCATGAACACATTTTCAAAGACGAATTAACTTTTAAATTCTTTTGAATATTTAACTCTGAGCCTGGAAGACCTTTTAAATATCCAAAATAAATTAACAACAACAGAAAGTCTCTGTAAACAAAATTATCCTTCAAAAAAGAGCTAGTTGAGACCAAAACACCAGACTGAAGACTTTCGTCATCCAGTTTTGGTAGAAACAGAAACGATAAATCATGGAAAAGGAAAATTATTGAGTTTGTTTTAATTTATTATGCAATTAATTGATTTATTGCGACAGGCCCAACTAATAGTTGTCCTGTTTAAATATTTTTCCACTGGAGCTCTGCAGCTCCTCCCGAGTTACAACAGGTCTTTGGGTTTCTCTCTGATTAATTAAACACAAGGCCGGCACTAGAGAGTTTCCACATCTAATGCTCGGTAACATGGTAACATTTGTTTAATTTTCAGCTGGTGCGGTTCGCTTTCTCACTGTTCTGTACCAAATGATCCAGACTGTTTGAAAAACATGTTCACCTCCCCGCCTGTGGTGGCGCTGCAATAAGAACTACGAGAGGAATCAAGACCAAAACCTCAGAAGAAAACATGAGCCCAACTTTTTCTCTTCACAAAATGTAAACAAAAATGGAGTAGCGTCAGATTTTAGTGGCTGTGGTTAAAAACCCACGACTGATTTCTCCTTCTAGTCTCTCGTGTTTGTTTTGGGTGTATTTACCCAGAACCCCCCGTGTGGTAGTCCACTTCCTGCTTTCGGAGCAGATTCTGATCTGCTATATGCATTCGAACCGCGCCAGATTTCACTTCAACAGACCAAAGTTTGATTGCTCGTTCGCACCTTACATTTACAAACCAACCAAAGACATGATGGTAATTTATACAATTGTCTGATTTGGGACTCAAATCAGACAATTATAGCTACAATCTGCGACAAGGACAACAGTAATTAGGTTATAACTCATGTTTTATTTTTGATAATTAAGATAATAGAGATTAGCGAGTCATAATATTGTCGCCATGTGACTGCAAAGCTAATCAAACTTTCCGCTCCGGGAACTAAAGTAGCAAAGTGCAATGTGACGAGGGCAGATAAAAACAGGGATGTGCATAATGAATGTCCTCTTCAAACTACATTTAGTTCCTAGTCGAGCTAGTAACTAAAATAGACACAGAAATAACTGTGTCTATTTCTGCCAAGTCTTCCTGCTGCTAAGAAACAACACGCAGGGTTTAGGTTTTCCAGTAATTATCAGGTAGTTTAGTTTATGACGGTTCAGATCGTAGATCTTTGTCCTTTGTCTTTATAGGGTGGATTTAAAAAAGAGAGAGATTCTCCCGTTTCTTAAACCAGACATAAAAATTAAAATCACCTTCTCAAACTGAGTTAAAAGCAAAGGAGAAAAAAAATGGGATTAAGTTTGTCTCTGTTTCCCGGACCTACAGGCTTCCTTATTCAGCCAGATTTGTTTGTGTGGTTTCATGTCACATATTTCACTTATTTAGGTCACTGTACTATAGGAAACGCTCAATAGCAAGAAAAATTACATAACAGTTTAGGTTTTCTTTTTAAATAAATTCTCTTATCAACTTTATATGCAGCATAATTATGCATCCACTTCAAAATGAAATATGTTTCCTTATAATTTAGCCTGTAATTTAACCTCGGCTTTAACGTGATTAGCATTAGCGTTAGCCTTCCCTGCTGGGTGCCTCATTTAGAGCAGCAACTGGGTCAAACATTTTAACAAGCTTCTGGCACTTGGTGATAAATTTAGTCGGAGCAGCCGAGGTTAGAGAGCGAGCTAGCTGGCAGTTTTCCAATTTAATATATATTTACTTCATTATTTCACAATGATTCTGCATCATGTTTACACAGCCAGTCAGATGAAAGTGACTAACACTGAATCAGTCCATGATGTAATCTAAATAATCAGTTCGAATGTGAAACTCTTGTTTTTTTTATCCTCTGAAGCTTAATTAGCCCGAGTCCTTAATCTCCTCCGGACTGTTTGTGTATATTTATATCCTGGAGTAGAGATTTGTGGTGCTCAGGTGAAAGAAAAGAAAAAAAAAAAAAAAGATTTTCCTTTCAGATTTCAGGTATTTATTAAGAAATATTCTTATTTTTTATTAATCTCTGTAAAAGGAAGTGAATAGATTCTACTTAAGCAACAAAAATTAATATTTTCTACTCGATGATCATTCTCTCCAAGATACTGTCTTAGGAAAACAGTCTTCAGTCAGAAGCTTATTCATAGTCTCTGCAATACAGATTGCTACAGGAGATCTGTCCTACCTAGCCATCACCAACTACAATAACTCTTAAGAATTTTGAATTAATATGAGCTGCAACATTTAATTAAATTTTGAGATTTATGAAGTATTTTTGAATTCGAATTAAAAAGCATCTCTAAACCATGCCACCGTCACTACTATGCTTTGTATTATAAATGAGATTCTTATCCTGAAATGCTGTAGTTAGTAGGGCTGAAAGATTCCCCGAGTGATTCGATTACCACGATTATAAAAATTCCTCGAGAAAAACTGACCTGCCTCGAAGCCTCGTTATATTATGTGTTATTATTCAGCACACCTTGTTCCGGTCGGGACTTTATTTACTTTCTCACTTCCGCCTGTGTTGTTGACGAAAGCTAAGTGTTAGCAGCATAACACTTAAAGAAACATAACACTTAAAGTTTTCAAGTTCGGCCTGGGAGGATTTTATTGAGTCATGATAATGTTCGGGTTTTTGTCTTTTTCCGGGGACCAATAAGCATCTTAAAATGACGGCAGCGATGCCTGGAGTCCGGCGGGATTATTTATACAGATAAACGGATA
>CAEGAE010027910.1:0-85761 GCA_903067095.1 Girardinus metallicus
GTTTAGAGTTGTTTATGAAACATAATCATTTATGAATTTAATGAATGTTTTGATTGTTGATTCTGTTGCATGACTTTTATGTTTATGATGTAAAGCACTTTGAAATGCCTTGTTGCTGAAATGTGCTATACAAATAAAATTTGATTTGATTTGATTAACATTTTCAACACGTTAAAAGCAGTGTAATCAGTGTTTCTGCTCTCCTTTTCGTGATGATGATGGCCGTTTGTGTGTCAGTGCTAATCTGAGGTTTGGTTGAAACTTACATCTGGTTTGCGCTGCTCTGACCCGTCAGAACAGGAAGATCTTCATCTATTCCGGCCTTTACAGTAAACTCAGAGTTGATATCGTCTGATTAAAGCAGGCGCCTTCTTCCTGAGTTCTGGTTTTGACCTGCATGTTAACCCTGGACTGCAAAAACACTAAATCTAACTTTTCAGCAAGATAGAGGAGCTTGTATTATCTAAATAATTCCTTAATATTGATTAAAAAAAAGTGGCAGATTATTTTACTTATAATAAGATATTTTCACATGTTATAAGAGAAATAATCTGCCAGTGGAACTAGAACTTTCTCATAAATGTTAAAGAATTATTGACTTAAAACAAGCATCTATATCTTTCTTAAAAGTTACCAAGTGTATTGAAATATTTTCACTAGAAACTAGAACAAAAATACTTGGTAAGATTTTGTGTTTTTGTAGTGTTCATGTCCTTTTTCACAAAGCAAGAAAGAGAAAAACAAGCTGATTTACTTTGGAGTAAATTACATGTGGGAGATCGTGTGCAAAGGAAGAGATTTTAGCAGCTTTGCAGGACATAAAGTCTGCAGTGTGTGTGTGTGTGTGTGTGTTTGGGAGCAGCAGTGGAGTAGGAGGATAAGTGTGAGATAACAAATCATGTTCTCTGAGGCTGTTCAGCTCCATCTGGCAAATGATGAACGCACGATGATCATCATCTCCTCAGGTTTATTCTAGCGCCGCACACACAACGTACCGCAAACAAACCATCGCTGCAACATCAGCGCGTGCAAAATCCATGTCAAAAATGACTGTTTCTGGTAAATATCGTACCCCAATTTTTAACGCTGGTATATTATTTACACTGCAAAAACACCGAAATCTTACCACGTATTTTTGGTCTAGTGCAAATGTCTTATTACTGTTTGAATATGAAAAACCCAAATTAAAAGTAAAATTTCAGCAAATAGATATCAGGATATTTTAATGTGCCACCGTAGCGAATTCACCTGCTTCATTCATCAGTAAAGCAGAGGAATCTGAGCCGGAGCCAAAAACATGTTTGCCTTTCATTTTGTGTGAGTTAGCTTTGAAGGCCTGCTGAGAATCAGGCGTGGGCCGCCTGCAGTTCCTCACGCTTCGACTGAGACGCCTGATGAGATGCTGAGGTTCGCTCAGCGACGTGCTTACTGTGCAAAACGTCTGACCTTTTCCCATCTCTGCTGCTTTACACGGCAACAGAAGAATAAGAAGCAGAACTAGACGGTTGATCAGAGAGGCCAGCAGGTCCAGTGGTGAAACACAAAATATGATTAATTACATTATTTTATAATTAAACCAGAGCCAGGCTGTTTCCTCTCCTCATGAAAACTGTTGCTTGTCGTTTCTCTGATGTTCTGACGTGTTTGATGATCTAAAAACAAGGACAGAGAAAGAAAACATTTAAACTTTAAATTGGAAATTTTAGTCTGTAAAAATTACAGTTCAGCAATTCAGGAATAAATCTTTTTTAAAATAGAGGTTTGTGTGTATAATATGTGTATTTATGTTATTGTCAAAATGGTCTCATGTGTTGTATGAATATTATTCTGTTTTATCAGTTGGACCCCTGGAAGTTTAGTAAACGCTTTGGAGAAAACTAATGGGAACCTAATGAATAAACAGACATATATAAACACATGTTCAGCTTGTAAACCGCATATGAAATTTGACTTTGAAAATTAACTTTTCTGCTCTTTTAAAACAATGTTATCATTTTTAATCATAAATATATATTTGATAACACTTTATCACAGAAGATTTGAGCTTTTCAACGCTTTTATTTTGCAATAAAATATGGGAATTATTTACATGGGCAGCTCAGCTCAGATTCAGTGGATTTAAATAAGCAAACTTAGATTTTTCTTCTGGTTAAAAGTCAGCTTTTATCAATTCTTATTGTTGAAATAGGAATAAATCAGATTTTTCTTTTCAATTATTTTCAATGTTTGTTGCACTGAGTTCATGGGATTTTGTATGTTAAATGAAAATTCAGTAAGAACATCAGTGGATTCATGTTTTTAACTTTTTGTCTTTGTTGATCAGCTGCTTCTGACACGTATCAGAGAGGGGCAACAAGCTGGGGAGGGGCTTGGCGGACGGCGTTCTGCTTTGAGTGAATTTCTGCCTCTGAAAACAAACAGGCTGTCCCCGGCGTGTTTGTCTTCCTGCCTGTTGTCCTCTCAGATCTGTCTTCAGGAATAAGGAGCTGCTTCTCATGTTTAAGTGTTTGTTCAGCGTGAAGCCACATCACAGCGCCACCATGGGGGCGTCCCTGGTTCTGGTTCTGACGGAGGATCCGAGGGCCACGGCAGAAAATCACAAGGCTGAAGGAGGTTTTCATACGATAGAAAACTGAACATTTAAATGGAAACTAATCAGATTAAAGCAGAATAAACAGGCCTGGTGTGAACGCAGTTTGAGACCAGAACCAACACTGGTACTGGTGTGTGTTGGTCCTGGTGTGGACCAACACACACCAGGACCAACACTGTGCTTCAGTAAAAGTACAAAGAAACAGACAAAAATCTACTTTAGTAAAAGTGCCACATTAACGTTTTTACTTGAATAAAAGTAAAAACTTGCTTTTAAAAATGATAAAGTATTAAAAATAAAAGTAGCTGTTGAAAGTATTTCCTAATGTAATAGTCTACAGCATCATTAAGTTTGCCTGCTGTATGTCAGAGTTGGGGAGTAACTAGTTCCATGTACTTGAGTAACTTTTTGATCCATCCGTCCATTTTCTAACTCCCTTGTCCCTGTGGGGAGCTGCTGCTGGCGGGTCACCTGAACGGGTCACCTGAACGGGTCGCCAGTCTGTCGCAGTAACTTTTTGATAAAAATTAAAATTTTGCTACTCTGTACTTTTTACTTTTACGTGAGTAACTCTGTTATGAAGTATTGCTACTCCTACTTGAGTAAATTTTCTGGATACTCTGCCCACTGCGAGTAACTTCAAACCTGGAGTTATTGTTAAAGTTTCACAAGTTTTATTTTGGAATGAATTGATTTGGAAAAAATTTTTTATTTTGTCAGATTTTTTTATTTTGTAATTATGTTATTCATATGAATAGTTTCCATTTTAGTCCTTTAAACACCAAACCTTCCATAATTGTATGTTTTATATTCAATAACCTCCCAAATAAAACGTCACAAATCAACAAATCATAATAAATTGGTCACCTTTAAGTAAAGTACATGAAAAATGTACTTAAGTACAGTGACAAAGTTTTGGTACTTCGCTTCACTGCCGGTGTAATCCAGTGAAATTCTACATTTATCAGGAATTTCAGTGCATAAATAATCATAATCAATCATAAACTCGGGCAGAGACAACTTTGGTTTATCCTTAAAACTGGACCAAACATGGCAACCTCTGTGTTTTGACCAATAGATTCTGTCAGCTGCATTAAAAAAATCTCTGGCCCATTTGACCTTCGACCCTGAAGCCAATAACGAATGTTTTCACTCAGCATTCTTCCTTCCTTCTATCCTTCAGCGTCTTTGAGCTATTTTACTTCCTTGTTCTCTTATCACACTATAAAATCAGCTGCAGGTGTTAAAGTCACTTTTGTTTTATCTGATATTGACTCTGACTACAAAGAGAGTTTGGACTGAATGGATGAGATCTGACATATTTATTGGAAAATAGTGTAATCTCAGCAGTTTGATGTGTTTATTTTGTCTCAGTTTGTATAAAACTGCTTTGTTCAGTAACTCAGATCAGATTTTTTTTTCTACTTTTATGCTGTTATTTCATTGGGCATCATTAAAAAAATCAAGATTTGAACAACGTTGATGAGTCAGCTGGAATCAAAGTCTGCCTGCGCTGTGAATCACACATCTTACTCACCAAATGAGCTCCAAGTTAATGTTTAGCAACAGATGGCCACGTAAAACGAGTGAAGATAAGAGCAAAAAAGGCCCCAGAAACCAAGAATTTCCTGAAAGGCACCGCCATGTTTTGGTCTTTTAAGCATTTGCGTTGTGAATAGCACGTTTATTGGGATCAATAGTGTGGAAATTACTTTTCCTCTACATCTGGGATGGAGTAGGTTATGGTGCGACATCAACTTAATTAAGTTTCTATATTTAAGAAAGAAAGACAGAAAGCCCTCAGCATCACTTTTATTTTTAAGGATCTGGCATCCTGAGGTGAGTGAAACTTCAACATTACAGGCAGCATAGTGGAGCGAGACATTATGTATCCATCTGTTCATCCATCCATCTGTCATCCATCCATCCATCCATCTATCATCCGTTCATCCATCCATCCATCCATCTATCATCCGTTCATCCATTCATCCATCCATCCATCCAATTCAGATGCAATTCTGTCTCATGCGTTCCTGTTTAATGTTGAAGTTCATAATGTGGCCACTAGGGGGCGCGGACTAAAATCTTACATCAATTTGCTCTAAAACTTAGAAACATGAAATGAAGATCGAAAAAAGTCTGTTTCTGATTAACTTTAAAAGCGAATGTCTGGAATATTTTCGGTTCTCTCGTGATATTTCTTCTTCCTGACCTGAAAACTGGATCAGGCTCTCAGCTCAGCCCGTCAGCTGCTCCAGGTCGGTTCGGCTTATCTCTGTTTTTCTGTGCGTCACGGCCACGAATCCCCCTCCTCACGCTCCCCACTCGGACGCAGACATCGTAATCACATGAATGGTTTGACGTTTCCTGGGTCAGCATTACTCTGCCTGTGTTTGAGTGAGAGAGAGATATAGAGATATATAGAGAGAGAGCGGCCTCAGACGAGCGGCTGTAATCAGATTTGTGGACGTTAAGTCAATCACAGAGGCTTGGTTCGGTTTTGGTTCGCAGAGGGAAAACCAGAAAACATCTGCACTACTTAGTGAGTGAGTTTGTCTTTTTTAATCAGTTGTGTTTTTTATTTTATTTTCTGTAGCAACGAAAACTTGCACACCTCTTTTAGGGTTCTGAGAACAACTAAAACTCATTTTAATCAGTAAAAACAGTTCATTTAAGGCATATATTATTTGAAAAGTAATAATAATCAAATGTAAAACTGGATTTTGTATGAATAGCATTCATGCTTGCGCAGAGTAGTTTCAAGCAATGAGTGTTTTCCCTGCAGTCAGTGTAAATAAAGAAAAAGTTCCTCACATCCCTTCTTTACTCTTGTGCTTTATTTGGAGTTATTCAGGGTTTTTTTTGCACCCATATCATAAATCTTGTCTAAAAGTTTCAGTTGGGAGAATTAATATATTTGTATGCGTTTTGTCGTTTCGTCCACATAAAAACTCAATTTAATATCACGCAAAACGAATACTTATGAAATATAAATGTATTATTTACATTTATATTCTAATACTTTATTTAAAATCAGTTGATCACAAAAATGAACTTCCCAACGCCATGTTTAATTTGTGGTTTTGAAGCGATCTGGTTGGCTGGCAGGTTTTAGCTTGGTGCTGCCCCCTATGGGTTTGGCATGCTCAAAGCAACGTTCAGTGGGTTTATGTGGAGGAAAACTTTTCTGAATCTGGTCCCATGTCTTCAAATTTCTTTTTTTTAAATATTTGTTTTTATAAAGACATGGCTATGTTTGTACCAGGCCTTAGTCACACGTTCCTACTTTATCATATCTGAATTATTACATGTAGACATTGGGAAAATATCTTTAAACTCCTCTGTGCTTCCTCTTTTACTCTGCATCTGCTCTATCTCCTCTTTGACTGGATCTGACATCTTAATTTCAGTATTTCCTTTTAATCTTGATTAGATGTTACACAGATGTCAAAAACAGGCTACAGGGCCCTGTCAAAACTAATTTAGCGGAAATATTTCCAGCAGCAAAGCATCCAGAGTGAGTTTCTTTTTAACTTTAAATTTGGAGATCCAAAGAAAGACACGTTTGACCAGAGCTGCTGCTGCACGCCTGCGTTCCAGAATAGAAGCACTTACACAGTCTGCAATTGCAGTGAGAACATAATTAGCATGTGTGTTTTGTGTTAAAGTAATTATTACTTTTCACTTGTGAGTCTTCTTTTACAACTGTGTGTGTGCGCGTGGGTGTGTGTGTGTGTGTCAGTAATGGTGTGTTAAGTGTTATTTATGTTCAGTTGAATTTTTGTACATTGGAGCTTTTTTTAGTGCATTATGTTCATTTTTGGGGAGTTTTTGTGAAACTTTATGAGTATGTATGTTTGGTATAATTATATATGAATATAGAGAGAGGGTGTGTTCTTGGAAATGTTTGTTTTATGTGTAGGGCTGTAAATTTTATTTTTGTTTTAATTTGGTTTGTGGATTTTTAGAAGTGAGACTTGGTATTTCCATATGTAAGATAGTAATTAGGTATTTCACTATGGAGGACTGACACTGCCAAAATACAAGAAATATCAAAACATAATGTTTATTTATATAGAATTATGAGAATATTCTCACCTGTCAGTTAATTAGGGTTCAAAGGTCAAAGGTAAAATGGTGCCAAGAAACATAACTGGCCATTTTCGTTGTTGTTATGATATAAATTATTTTTTTATTCAATGAACTGAAAGTCTGCTACACTACATCACTCACTGATATTTGGCCATTATTCTGACTTCAAGATAAGCTAGTCATAACTAGCTTGACTCACAGTTGTTATGTAGTACTAGTAACATATTTTCAACTTGTCTGATAATGTAAAGTTTTATTAGAATAAACCACAAAAAGGGCTTATTTCCTGTTGTGTAGCTAAGAAACCTCTGATGACAAAATAAGCTGACAGCACTTGTAGCTAGCTCAACTTGTAATTTCACCACTTCTGTTGGTACATTGCGTGGTTCTGTAATGCTACATTCAGGTATATTCCTATAAACAAGTTTATTTTTATTCTCAAATTGAAGCCAAAAGGTACAGAGGAATTTAAAAAGTAAGCTGAAAATAAAAAAAAAGCTAAACTACAATGTAATTTATATTAGAATTATTTCAATAAAAACATAAATAAATACACGTGTAAAACTAGATTTTGCTTATTAAACATGCACTTCTCGTGTCACAATGTCGTTTTGAGCCTTATTGATATGTTAGCCAAACTGCTAGGTTGTTGGCATTGTCAGTCCTGCATATTTCAGAATTAAACTGCGTTCATTTAGGAGTGAGTATCAAGTTTTATTAGGCTTTGTTGGTTGCTTTAATGTTTCTGAAGTCAATGTTTATTTCTGTAGAAAAATATTAATTGATGTCACTTTCAGTCTTCCATATTTTTTACCTCGAGTGTGTATGTCTTTTAGAAGTTTATTTTGATATGTACATGCTTTTTTTAAGAGTGACAATATTTTTTCTGCATTTTTATTACTGTTTTTGAATTATTTCCACATTCAAATTTATATTTCAGTGAAACAAATTAGATTTCTGGCAGTCTAAGTCACCCGTACTTCTAAATGCAGATTTTTTTCCAACATGTATGGGATATTTAAGAGTGAAAGACAATATTGTTTTAATGTTTTTGGGGTTATTCATTTATTTCTAAAATCAAAGTCATATTTGATTTTTGGCAATCCCAGGCCCCCATACATCTAAATGCAGCTATATCTGTGTGAGTGTTTTCTACCCGTTTACTTAATAGCGAATGTAAAATCTGCACATATTTTGATGGCGTATGTGTACATATATAAGGTATATTTGTGAAACATTTTTTTTTCTTTTCTGGTAATTACAGTCCTCCATATTTCTAGGACACCTATTTGCGTGTTTTAGAAGTCTATATTTATATGTTTCTTTTTGCATTTTTTGCTTGTTGAATCTATTTACCTGTGACTGGGGCATCCAAAGCAGTTTTGAGAGTTAAAACGTGTTTTTTTTTGTTTGTATATTTGACTCTATTAACCTGTTTACTCCAAGTTGTCTCTCATCTTGTTTGTAGGCAGATTCAAGTCGCTGTTTTGATTGCTTGTAGTGAGCGTTGCCATGGTGACAGCAGTATCAGCGCAGTGTGGATTGGGAGAGGAGCTTGTGGTGCTCAGCATGCTGTAGAGAGGGAGTCTGGTTTTAACACAAAGACGTGATTGGGTGGAGTCGCGGATGATGTCATGCGTTGAATCTGAGCTTTTGACACAGAATTTCTTCCGTTTGAAAATCGTGTGTTCGAACGCGACCAGAGCAGACAGATCGTCGGTTCAGATGCACAGGAGAGAAAAAAAGCCCTGAAGTGAGACCGAGGAGGAGCCGAGCGGAGAGGCAGGGAGGGAGGAGAGGTGTGTGTCATACTGAGCATGCTCTTTGTGCTAACTTCCTGCCTTCTTTCTGCCCGACAGAGAAGAGCGTTCAGAGACGCCGGCATTCAGCAACAGGAGCGGAAGAGGATCAGTCGCTCCGGACTCGGCCGAGGAGAATCAGGAGGTCCAAACCAGAGGAGTTACAACAACCAAGCTGTGGATTTTCAGGTTTTATTCTTTTCTGTGCTTTTGTAGGAGAGTGACGAGTGAAACAGTTTTACTTGATCTTCTGCCTCAGAGAAGAAAACTCCTTTCTTCTCTCCTTTTTTCTTTGTGAAACTTCATCCGGACAAACCTGAGACAAACTGGGACCTCAGGGGGATTTTTTTCTTTTTCCTGCTTACTTGCGCCACTCCTTTTGATTTCTGTTTGTTATCTCCCTCTGCCATTTCCTGATAATGTTTGTTTTTTCATGAAAGCGAAGGGAGGAGGTTTCTGAAGAGTCTGAGCCGAGACTTTGAAAAACAGTTTCAGTTTGGTTTTACGAGGAAACAAACCGCAGCTTGTGTCCCCTCGTTGGAATTTTAAGGAGGAATCAAAAGGAAAATGGGCTCAGAAAAGGGCTCCGAGTCGCCTCACTCATCGGTCAGCGGCGTTCCCAACCCTAAGTGCCGAGCAGCTGGGAAACGCCAGGGCCGTATCTCCTTCCACAGCCTCTTCCACAGCAAGCGGGGCTCCCGGAGCGGACGGGCCCCCAAAGGAGGGGCGGCCGCTCCGTTAGCTCATCATCACCACGCACAGCAGCAGCAGCTGCTGCCTGCCGCCTTGAGTTCAACGCCCACCGCAGCTTCCGCCACTACCGCCGCAGCCGCCGCCGCAAACAGCAAGGACGCAGCCTGCAGCACCCCCTCCAAGCCACTCTCCTCCAGCCAGCCGTCCCTGGCCGGCGCCGGAGAGCCCAACCTCCTGGAGTGCCCGCTGTGCCTGGTGCGCCAGCCCGCCGAGCAGCTGCCCGAGCTGCTGGGCTGCAGCCACCGCTCCTGCCTCTGCTGCCTGCGCCAGTACCTGCGCATCGAGATCACGGAGAGCCGGGTGCAGCTCAGCTGCCCCGAGTGCGCCGAGAGGCTGGCCCCGCGGCAGGTGGCCGACATCCTGGACGACGCCGCCCTGCTGGAGAAGTACGAGGAGTTCCTGCTGCGGCGCTGCCTCGCCTCCGACCCGGACTGCAGATGGTGCCCTGCGCCCGACTGTGGGTGAGTACCGGTTCACGGTGCCGTCTGTAACCCGGTCACCCAGGAATCACGTGTTCGATGAATCACGTGTTTGATTTGTAAAACACCAGAGATGTTCTGACCCACAAGCAACCCAGAACTGAAGAGATTCTGACATTTAGAAAGGAGAGAAAACTAGAAATTAGAAAGAAGGTAATTTTTTGGTGGCGCCCCAACAGGGGGGGCTATAGGGGCTCATGGGCCCCTCTTAAAAAATGCTTGATACGCCCCTGGCCCCCAGAGAGTCATGTTCCTGTCAGAGAAAGGCATACAGAGGCATGATCTTCAACATAGACATAAATGTAAAACCCAATAAGTAAAGCGATAAAATTCTTATTTATTGTTTTTTGTTTGTTTTAGCCGTACTTAGGCCTGTCGCAATAAATCCATTAATCACACGATAAACTCAAACAAGCTCAATAATTTCTATTTGCATGATTTATCATTTTTCTTTTCCTACCAAAAACTGGATGATAAAAGTCTTCAGTCTGGTTTTATTAGCCCTTATTTTTAAGGACAATTTTGTTTACAGAGACTCATTGTTCATTTTTATTGTTGTTTCTGTTATTTTGTTTATTTATTGCAGATATTTAAAATATCTTCCAGTCCCGATGTTAAGTGTTCATTAGAATTTAATTATTATTATGCCATTAATGTTATATTTCTTTAAAATGGTCTCAAAACAACAATATTATCGTTTATCGCAATAAATTCTGGAATAATTTATCGTTCATCAATATTTGCTATTGTGACAGGCCTTATATTTTTACTTAACTTAATTTACTCTTTGAAAAACCTTAAACAACATTTAATTTCCCTTTGGGATTTATAAAGTATTTTTGAATTTGGACATTTTTCTGTCATTTTAAATTAAAACTGATAAGTTGAAGAAATTTAAAACTCAAAAACAGCATAACAGCCAGAAAATAAATATTTCAGCAGCTGCTATGGAAATAAAAGCTTAAATTAGATGATTTTTAGTCAGTGTCCATCTGAGAGGTGAACTTCCTCTTCTCTCTGTGTTGTAATTAGACTTACTGTAAATCTGACGTCAACCCAGCGTGGCTTTGCCTCTTACCTCTCAATTCTTTTCAAATTTGTGCAATGAGTGAAAACAAGGAAGTTATTGTTCAGAGCATAAATTAAGCTACAGCGAGCAGCTTCCGGATGCAGCGGACCCTGAACCATTTACTTCTCACAGAGGTCTGCAGGACTGAAGGAGATTCTGGGACCGGGACTAAAAAAACGAGAGGCGTGAAAGTGAGAATCTGAGAGGCAGAAAGTGGGTTAAAGAGCCTCGAGCTGCTTCTGTGGTCGGAGCGAGTCGGAGCCTGAGCTGCTCACTTTCTGGAACAAATGAGAGGCGTTTGTTTGATCATAAAAAGCAGGAGTGATTCATTGTCTTTGAGTTTCAGGCTGTGATATTCTTCTTCTGCTTTGGTTTTGGGTAGAAAGTACAGGTAGAGTCACAGGGGAAAGCCACAGAATCTGCGGTCGCTGGAGAAAAAATCTCTTTTTCTGTCATGTCTCGGCTTTCTGTTACTTTTTAAGAAAGATTTTGGTGACAATGAAGCTTTTTGTTTTCGGGGAATGTGAAAAAATCTCGACTGAAATATTTTATTTGAGTCCAGCTTTGGTGTGAGAACCAAAAAAAAAAAACTTTCTAGTGTCTGCTGGTTTACTTCCAGCATTCAGTCGGTTCAGTTATCAGGAACTCATTCATCCCTGCTGATTTGTTTCCTATTTGATGCCTTTCCATCATCCCATTAACTTTTTTCCCCTCCATAAAACTTAAAGGCTCAACCTGAGGGAAACAACGCCATCTGGTGGCAGACATTCAAAATCGACAAAAACAAGGCTATCCAAACCACTCCTTCTATTTGGGATTTTTTTTATACTTTAATGCTTTAAACTATCATATGTACTCATAAATAATTTTAGATTTTATAACAACTTTAAGGAATAAAAAGTGTTTATTTGACGTTATTCAAGTGCCAGCTAGTTAAACTACAGAGTTTTACTAGCTAGGACCACCATCAATTTCAGTTTTCTAAGTGTATAAAAAAACCTAGGGAAGCAAAAAGTGCGTGCAAACCAAAGTTTGTGTTCCTCTGTAACATTTGTACTTCTGAAATAATGTCTCTGTACTTGTGCACATTTAAATGAGGCGGTTTGTATGCACTTAGGGGAAATCCCACCTGTTCATGTAAATTAATGTAAAAAAAGACAAGTTTATATTTACTAACTGAAAATAATAACGGTAACATAACAATAACAATTTTTTTTGGTTTGTTTACGAGTAAATCAGTTAAAGTAATAAGCTATTTATATTTAATTCATTTTATAATTTCTGGTAGATGACATTGCACTCAAACATCTCGTGAATTGTTGCCGTTTTTTCATTTAAATGAGAACATAATTTGGTTTTAATGCGACATAAAACTTGTTATAACTAGTTTTATTTATAGTTATAATGAGAAACTGCTCCTGTGTGTTTTTTTTTCCTGGCTGTGACGGTTAAATGCTTGCGTAATTTTGCTGTGTTGCCATTATAGTTTCTGATTGGTTAATCAGAAAGGTCACATTGGGAAACCCCATTCAAACATGAGACTCGATGAGGAAATGCAAGTCTCTAAGTTAGAGACTCAGATAGTGTTGGGGAAAATTTTGTAAGTTTCCCAAAAGATTACAGTAGAATTTTAACAGCTACGCTTAACAAGAGAAACATCATTTAAAGGTAAAATAAGTCACATAAAGTCAAACTTTAATAACTTTATAATATATATACTTTATTTCTCCACTTTTTTGTTATGATGTCAGACACTCCAGATTTTTCACCCTATGAAATATTCAAAAACTTTTGAATTTAAGCTGCGGTTTAAACTCCACCTATAAAACGTATGAATGAAAATGGAGGTTATTTTCTCTACTTCCACCCAGGGTGTCTCTCTGCTGTCAGATTTACAGTTTTCTGGTAAACCAGCCCAGAGTGCAGAAGGTGCTCTGGCTCTACCGCTAACTCGCTCTCATTTTGCTAGCTTCCTTTTAAAAACTGGAAGTGAAGCGTCTCCTTAAGCTGCCATTGTTTCATGTAAAACCAGGAGGAGGGTTTTTCCTTTTATTAATCATCGCTAAATGTTTTCTAATTCCTGTCAGGTTTTGCACAGTGATGGTTTGTTTGAGTCAAAGCTACATCCCCCACTTTTTCTTAATAGGCAGGGTCACCATAGCAACCAGCGATCCAATGGATGTTGAGACACTGGCGTAGTTTTAAAATCTTTTTCAAAAATTTCCAGTTTTAATTATAAAAAAAAAAAGCTGGAGGTAAAAACAGTTTTTTCCTGTTTCTTCTTTGGCTGTTGCTT
Organism: Girardinus metallicus; assembly: GCA_903067095.1. Classification (NCBI taxonomy): domain Eukaryota; kingdom Metazoa; phylum Chordata; class Actinopteri; order Cyprinodontiformes; family Poeciliidae; genus Girardinus; species Girardinus metallicus. The sequence goes on from CAEGAE010027910.1 coordinate 13,082, forward strand.
TGTAATAATTCGCCCTGTTTTTCTGCACTTATCGCCCCCTAAAGACAGGAAGCAGTAACGACAACAAACTCGGAAACATTATTTTTGATGTAACCGATATATAAATTATCATATTGCACAAAAAAAGACTTTTATTTTCGCTTTATGTATATTTTCTGGCATCCCACTCATTTGTGGTGCTCTGACTCGGAGTGATTCTGACTCATGGTGGTTTTTCAGGTGATTTTTATGCATTCTGAATGCCAGTCATATCCGTTTTTTGATGCAGTTTATGTGTTTGATAGCACATATTGGAATATCTTCAGCCCACTCCCCAGCAGTCCCCTCTGTGTCTGATTAAAGTTCCTCCCACGGTCAGACCCATCCAGTCACTCGGCCGCGCTCTGTTTTCTGGGCCTCCTTGTTTGTTCAGCGTGAGTCATCCAAGAGTGCAGATGAAAATAAACCTCAACAGGTTTTGTTTTGTTAATGTTTACACAGTTGTTGGTTTTTTTTTATCGTCTTAACTTTTTCTTGGTGCGATTGAAATCTTTTTTGAAGATGTGCTAATTTATTCTCTGCATTTGGGAACATTCGAGCAGAAACAGTTTGTGATTACAGACAAACCAGGTCAGAGAAAGTTGTTGGAAACAAAATCAAGCTGGAGGAGACGGAGCTGCCGAGCTGGATATGAGAGCGGACGGTCCGCTGCCTGACGCCAGCAGTGACTCAGCCTCGCTCTAATTCAGACAGGTTGACAAAGTCCAAATTGTTATTCAGCACAAACATCCGGAGCTGCAGAGCCGAGGGAACGGCTGACGGTTTTCACCGGAGAGGAGGAGCATCCTCAAACTCCTCCTGCCCTGAAATTTAAAGACTGAACACTGAAAAAATGGATTAGTTTTAAATCACACTGATAAAAACAATATTAGTTATTTTGTAGTGGTTGCACCTGGTCGTAATGTTTCTTTTCTTTGAAAAATATGAATTCAAGCTGTAGAAATGAGGCCCAGTCAAAAAAGTTAAGAATAAAATAAATGCGTCAGATTTTTACATGCACTGTAAAAAAAGAAACATTGCATCTTTTTCTTTCTGCGTTACATTAAGTCAGATTAAAACTGTTCCTGTTGTCTGTCAGTTTGGATGAAGATTAAACACCAGAGAAATGATGAAGTCACTATTTTACGTCCATTCATTTTTTGCCAGCGTTGCCTTTCAACTGCATGCAGAGCTGCAACTAGCTACTGTTTTTATGTGTCGGCAGACATGTTATATCTCCCCCTGTAGATGTGATTTTATCTCTTTTTCTTTCACATTTACACATTTAAGAACAAATTTTACTTTGAACAACCTGAACAAACAGTAAATGCTGTTTTGATATAATGATATTTATTATTTTAATAAATCTATTCAAATCTGTTTGGCAATATTTGCTCCACGTTTTATATATTAAATCATAGACAATAAACCACACTTTTGAAGTTTAAATTCAGTAGATGTAATTAATGCGAGACCTGTAGAAACAAGAAATCATTTAAGAAGAATGAATATTCCAGCATGGTGGTGGCAGTATGATGGTGTGGGATTTGACAGAACCATGAGTTCTGGTATCTAATGTAAAATGTCCGTCCATCATTTTCTTTCATGCAGCAGGAAAATGATCCAAAGCATCCGAACAAGTTCACCTTGAATGATTAAAAAACAAAAACAAAAAGTTCTGGAGTGGCCTAGTCAAAGAAACAGAAAAACTGAATCAATAATCCCTTATTAATGGGATTATTTAAACACTGTTATCTTGGTTTCTGCTCCTCTCTGCCCTCATGAACTGGTTTAAAGCCAGTTCTGCTCCAGTAATCCCAGTCTGTAAAGCTAAAACCCGCCTCCAGGGGGAGCATGTTGGATGACAAACCCCATCCTCGCTCTGTCTCCATGTTTTTTGTTGTGGTTAACCTTTGACCCCGTGTGTGCCGCCTGGACCAATCAGAATCCGTGACGGTCGGATCCGAGCATCCAGCCAGGACAAAGCCTGGTCTCTCTCGGCTCTGACTGTCAGTTGCTATGGCAACTATCAATGCCATGCAGAGGGAGCGTTGCCGGGGCAACGGGGCTTAATTACACCGATCAATACGTACATGTCGGACCTGCATGAGGATTCTGAGCTTATGCAGCCGACAGAGGCGAGAAGAGCGGTTCTGTTGGGCCTGCTTGTGTGTGTGTGTGTGTGTGTGTGTGTGTGTGTGTGTAGGCGTGGGTGTGTGTGTGTGTGCGCCTCCCAGAGGAGATGCGTGCACACAGGAGAGTCTGTGGATGTTTCCTCTCAAACACCAGCGAGTCGGCGCTCGTGGAGCTCCGCCTCCCTCGCTGTTACTTTACGTCTCAGTTTTCGGTTTTATTCTTGCTGAAATGTCTCAAAAAGAAAAAACATAATCCAGATGAAGAAACAAATCCTGCACAGATGTTGGACAGATGCTTAACATTCAGTGTTTTCTGTTTCCCACCTGAGCATCTGATTCATCTGGATTAAAGTCGTTCTGACTCGATTTAACTCATTTGGCCAACAGAGAACTTACCTCTGCACTGAAAGGAAGTCATTATGCCAAGGTATCAGTTAGGACAAGGGTACAAAAAGCCCCACATTATAATTTATATGCGTTGGCATAATGAAAACAGGCGTTAATTACTGGAAAAAATATTTACTGGATGCGAAGATAAGAGACGTCCGACACAATCTGAGACATTTGGAGAATTTTAACAAATTAGCAAATAAAGATGAGCCTTAATACAGAGTATTAATGCCAGGCTAACAAAAAGAAACTAAATAATGAAAATAAAGCTATAATTCTGCAACAAAGGAAAAATTCACAGGAGGATTATGTCAATATTGCGACAATAAACTTCTACGTCTGTAAGTCAAAGTAATATGAGAGTCAAGTTACAATATTAGGACAATAAAGTTGTAATATGAGAAAAATGTAGCAATGATACAAGAATAAAGTCGTACAACAAGAAGTTACAAAAATACTCATAATAATGAGAAAAAAGCTACACGAAAATAGTCATAATATTGTAAGAATAAACTCATATGACTGAAAGTAAGACGTCATAATAAGTTGATAAAAATCATAAGAAAAAAAGTCGCAACAATACGAGAAAAACTAGTATTATATTACCAGAATGTGAAGTATTAATTTTAGGGTGAACTCTGCAGCCTCTTTCTGTTTTTAACTCTCCAAACAGATTTGTTTGTTTTCCAGCTGAATGTACAGAATCTGTGTCCCATTAAAACTGCAGTTCTGCCATTAGAAATAAACGGCGGTTAGGAAGTCACGTCTGATAAATCCCTCTTAGAAGATCCAAAGTGCTGATGTAGCAGGGAAAACATGTTAATCTGCGTTTTTATTAGCTCCACTTTAATCGAAAGTGGGTGAAGCCTCTGAAGGGTGGAAAGTCTGGGACGGTTCTGGCAGAGGAGTGGTGAGAACGGATGACGCCTCGCAGGAATGTTGCTTCTTGTCTCATCTTGTCTGGAAAAGGAAAACTTTCTAAAAAAAAAAATAAGCTGAGAAAGCCTGAGGAACCACTTTTTAACTTAAAAGTTTTCAGAAAATTAATCTAGAAACTTGGGGTTTAATCCTGTGCAAACAGATAAATCTGGTCTGTTGTTGTGAATCATTTTTCTCTAAAAACTACCGAATTCAGACCAGTTGGTCCAACGTGAGGTTGGTTGGCTGAGCGCTGTGACTGCTTGTTTTCACTTCAAAGCCATAACGTGACATGCTCCATGTCTTTAGACTCTTTGCAACCAGCGGCCCATATAAAAACCGTTTATTTTCATTTCTGCAGACAAACCTGTTAAAGATTTACACTCCGGCCTAAAAACATGACATGAAGTTGAAGATCAGATGATCTGGTTTGTTCTGCTTTTCCTTAAAGACACGAATTTCAACATCTGCTGCTCAGCTAATGATCCTTTTTAAAGGGGAAGTATTATGCATTTTCCAGCCTTCAAGTACCATTTTATAGCACAATAAAGTAACTGTTGCCTTCATCGGTTAAAGAAATGCTGCATAAATCAATATTACTTAAAAGAAATTTGACGCCCTGAAATTGGGCCTCTGTCTCTTTAAGAAGTTCCTGCTCTTTCTGAAGCTCCACCCTGGTAGACATGTTTCTACCAGCGTTTCGCTGAGAAGTAGCTCCCATCACAGGCTAGTCTGAAGGAGCCGAGTGGGGGAGGAGCTGCGCCTCGAAGGCGGAGCTTGGTCCAACCAGGCATTTTGCACAGCTGAATGGTTGTATTGGAGATGAAAGGATTTCTCAAACATGCATGAAAGAATCAAGGCAACACTCCAGGTGTGGTTTTGATGAGAGAATGAAAAAGGCGATTTCACAAAATACTTTTTCTTATTAGAACAAACATTCAGCAGTCAGAGAAACTCGCTCCCTGCTCAGGACCAAACGGTGCGCTCTTAACTCTTTACATTTCCTGCCGTTCTCTCCCCACATGGTGAAGCAGATAACAAAGTTCATTTGGACTCGATGCTCATCAGGAGGAAAGATATCTGCTCAGTCCCGGTCCTGAGACTCGGCCTGTCACAGAGTTTGAGGAGGCGTTAAAGCGGAACGCCGAGCTGCCACATTAAAACTGCAACACAATAAAACTGTTTGTCATATTATCATTTTTCTTTTAATAGCCCTTAAAACACAAATAGCTTTCAGGAAAAATGGCAGCACGTTTGTTTTGTTCCCATGACGGGTTTTCAGCCACTTAGCTTCCTGACAGCCTTTTATAATCCTCTCTTTTGTGATTGCTCGTGTGATTGACACACTCTTAAATCCCAGTCTCCTGCTAAGCTCCGTCTTTGTTGCAGGGCACCAAATGTCCCACATTCCAAATTCTCGGATAATGAACATAAACATTTTGCTGTTTTTAATGTTGAGCTTATTGGTATTTAACACTTAAGTTTCATATTTATCCCACGGATGATTTCTGAAATATTGAACCTGGTTCTGGAACTGGTTTTTATCTTTAAACCAATAAAACCAGAGGTTGTTAACCTACAATTTTCTCTTTTTTTCCCCCAATGGAGCTATTTCCTCCTGTTATTGTTTAACCTTTCCTAGATCTGCCACTAGGTGGCACTTGATCCTCCACAATCTTCTTTAATAGCTAGTTTGTTGCACCTATTTGCAGACTTTTACGTAGCGAATATTTTTAATATATTAGAAAGAAAATACTGGATGCTAATTGAAATGCTATTGGCTAACATTTTCAAGCCAGTCAATCTTCCTTGTTTCTGATTGGCTGTAACCCAAAGAGTGAAGAAGACTGTGGATGTTGGCTTCAGTTTCCGCTGTTCGTATTAATGCATCTTAGGGAATATTTTATGTTTGGTCTGTTAAAACGCGCAGCGATAAGCATTTTTAGAGGAGTTTTTATGGATTCGTGGATTTTACCTGTTAGTGGGTTCACTTCATTTATAATAATAGAATAATGTTTGTTTTTAATACAGCTTTGTTAAATTTTGAATTTAAAAAGGTAATTATGAAATTTTAATCTTAAAACAGCTTTTAGGTAACAGAGTTGTTTATATAATAGATGTTAAACATTTCTTCATCATCTTGCTGCTTTCTGTTGGTGAAGCTTTTAAACAAGTTGAGAAAATATGGAAATCCACCATTTCTCCTCTTTAAACGGCTGCTGAGGGTTTTTGTGCCCATTTGCGCCACTGATCGCCTCCCACGCTGCGTCTCCGACATGGAGACGTTCATTCCCTGCAGACTGGTGTGAAACAGCTTACATGGCAGCTGGCCTCATTATTTATTCCCAGTTCCCTCTAAAGACCTGCAGTCTGAGGCTCTACCAACCAAGGTGCAAAACGGGTGCGAGGATCCTCCTCGCCGTCACTCCTGCAGATTAAAACCGGCTCCCAGGAGCTCATGATGTGCCAGCGACCCGCTTGGTTTGCTCTGTGATGCCGCAGCACTTGACTGTTTGCCCGCTGGTGCATCATAGATTGGAAAATGATTCTTTCTGACTCATCCATTTGTGCCTCCTCCATGTTTTGCTGTCAGGTTTGCAGTCATCGCCTCAGGCTGCGCCAGCTGTCCCAGGCTGGTGTGTCGGAGAGAGGGATGCGGCGCGGAGTTCTGCTACCACTGCAAGCAGGCGTGGCACCCGAACCAGACCTGCGACTCGGCCCGGCAGCAGCGGGCCCAGTCCCTGCACACCCACAGCGGACACTCGCCCAGCTACACCCAGGACCAGGGGCCTGGTGAGTCCCCAAAAGCCCAGACTCGCCGTCACTGGACCTAAACCACGGATTAGTCGGTTAATGGTTTATTAGATTAAAGTTAGTTCCATTTGATTAATTCGTCCGCTTAGACTTTCTTTTAGTGTTGTAGTTTGGCCTCCATCCATCTGAGGGCGCCACTGGTAATTCTTAGCGCAGTCGGTTGATACAAATACAAAGATGGCAGCTGAACCAGACCGAGAAGGAGTAACAGTCGAAACAGAGTATTGATTGTATAACGGCGCTTAGGGCCTTTGTAAATAATAATAATAATAAAAGGAGTTCATTTCGGTCATAAAGCTCAGAAATTTTGAGATGAATCTCTGAAATTTTCTAGAAGAAACTGTGTTATTTGTTATATGAGTCTTAAATGTAAAAAAAATTCTAATTCAAACAGTTTCTGAAATTAATCTTAAATTTTTTTTGTAATTTCTATCAAATTTCTGACGTTAATCTAATTTTTTTTAGCTTTTTGGTGGAAATTTGCTCCTTTTTCTATCTACAGTGGTCCTAAAAAACTACTCGCTGTAGTTTTGTGATCCAAAATGCAGTTCATGCAGTTTTGTTTTGAAACATAAACACCCAGAAAGCTCCTTACTTCTGTAAGAACACAGGGAATTAAGTGTTTCTAGTATTTTATTTTTCTCATTCTTTATTTTTCTGTTCAGCAGTCTGAGGTTCTTGTTTTGTTACAGGATGTTCGAGTTTAAAAATGTGGGGCAACCACGGTGTTTGGTTTTAATAGAGCCGATTAAAGAAAGTCATCAGTCGATAAACTGAACTGTCTGCTTCTGATGCAGCAGATTACGCAGACTGTGCAGTCTTCAGCAGCAGCATTTCCTGTTTGAAACCATCATTTTCACACCTTTCTGAGACTCTGACTTTGTCAACTTTATCACACGTCCATCTGCTCAGTCTGTCAGTTTCAAAGCTGTGTGTGGCGTCTGCTGCAGAAGCTGCGCTGCGTTCCCACCGCCGGAGGAAGTGTGAAGCATTTAAATCAGTCATCTGTTTCTATTCATAGCTCTGCAGCGTCCTGCATCCTGTCAAACCTTAAATGTCATCAAAGCTGCAGGTCAGACGCAGGATCATGTTTGGAGCTGCTGCACAGCAGATGCATTCAGCACAACAGCTTTAGTTTGTTTCAGCTACAGGTGTGCAAACTCGATGTGTTTCTCACATCAAGCTTCAGTTACAAAGACTGAAGCACATTCAGCTTCAGTTTTTGTGGGGGGTTTTTTTGTTGCTTGAAGCTTTCAGATGATCAAACTAATTTTAACAACCTGAGGAAATGGAAAAAGCAGCTTTCAGATAATCATTTTATTAATTGACTTATAAAAAGCTCTCAAACTCAAGCTGATCTTGTGTGGAAGCAGAGATTAAACTGAGTTCTGGTTCAGTTTGTGGAAATTAACCTGTGAAATCATAAAATGTCTGACAGCATGAAGCCTCTTTAAAGACCTCAAAGCAACAAATCATTAACATCTATCAGCCAGGAGAGGGTTAAAAGTCAGTTCTGAGTATTTGGACCTCCAGAAAAACATTTTCTACACTGGAAACAGTGGAGAAGATTCCCTGGAAAACATTCAGTGGACTGATGAAGCTAATTTCAGTCCTAGTCAAACACGGTGGTGGCCGTATGATGGTCTGGGCTGCTTTGAAATAATTTGCTCTCTCTTGAAGGAGAACGACCAGGTATCATTCTCTCTTTCAGAGTGGCTAAAAACAAAAGGTTTTTGATTGGTCTAGTCAAAGTCTGGACCTTAAACAGAACTTTTATGATGAAAAAAATCTGATTTTAAAAGTTCTGCGAAGCAGAGTGAGACATATTTCCTCCCAAGTGATGAAAAAGATTCATAATTATCAGTTAATAAGTTACATGAGTTTGAACTGAAACGTTGAGGGAAAAAATCAGAAATAGAAGAAAACTGCACTGCAAAAACACAAAATCACACCAAGTAATTTTAAGAAGTTTTTGACAAATATCTTAGTACATCTGTAAGTAACTTTTTAATAAGATGTAGGCGCTTGTTTAGAGTCAATATTTGTATTCCACTGAAAGATTATTTCACTTAAATCATGAAAAAATATTATAAGTTAAATAATCTGTTAGTAGAACTAACACTTTTAAAATCAATATTAATGAATTATTGGCTTCAAACAATCTCCTGTTTCTGCTAAAAACTTCCATGTAAATTAGTTGTGTCTCATTTTCAAGTGCACTAAGATATTTGCAGTAGAAACTAAAACACTTGGTCAGATTTTGTGTTTTTTTTTTTTTCGTGCACATTTTCTCCTCAAAACCACAAAACTGAAAACTATTTTCGGTTGGGATGTGAGAAAAACGTCTCAAATTTATTTGAACTTCCTGTTTTGCAGACATCAAGAACATCTGCTTGTAATTAACATGAAACTCGTTGCTGTGCCAGACGTCATCAAGACGTCTATTTCCTCTCATGCAAACTGGCAGAAATGGAAAAACCAGCAGAAATAAACGGGAAAAACGTGGAAATTTGTTTTAATTGTGACGCGATCAGAAACATAGCGCAGGTAAAACACCGCAGGATGAATCCATGTCTGCATGAATTCGTTTAATCCTGTTTTGATTAAAAATCCGTCCAGTAAATCCCTCCAGCTGCCAGTTTTTATCTTCTAATCTTCAGCCCTGCGCCAAGTTTTCAGAAAGAAAAAACCCTGATTCTGTTTTTATTGAGGCATTTTTCAGCTACATGAATCAACAAACTTGTCTTATTTCCGATGTTCAAGCCTCCAAATATCCTCCGGTGTAATTATCACCCCGATGGAGAGTTTCTCACCCTGCAGGTCCTTCCTGCAGCAGCTTAAGAGTTTTATTTGTTTCTCAACAGCCGGTTGCTTCCTGGCAGCAGATAAAAAAAAACATGATTAGTTCCTATAAATGAAGCCCAGCTTCAGTTTTGGTTTCTTTAGAAGACGTTCAGAAAGGTTTCATGAAGTACAGAGTTATTTATAAAAAGGAAACTATGAGAAAAAAGTCCTTTCAGATGATTTAGTGGAGGAAAAAACTCCAGTCTTTTTCAGTTTTTCTGTGGAGACTCAGTTTCCTCAGCTTCTGGGAAACTGGTTCTTCTGAAAGAGGTTCACAAATGTTTCATTAAGTACCATAAAAAAGTAACAGTAATAAAAACGTGCTTTCAGATAATTTAGTGGAAGAAAAAACTCCCATCTCAGCATAAACTCCTGAAAGCAGCAGTTTAATTAATTAGAGGAGCTGTCAGAGCTCCGATATTCCCTCTGTTTGTAGTTAGTAACGTCTCGTGAAGCGGAAGCGTCTGACCTCGTCTCCTTCTGTCTCCAGCTGATGACATCAAGCCCTGCCCTCGCTGCGGCGCTTACATCATCAAGATGAACGACGGCAGCTGCAACCACATGACCTGCGCCGTGTGCGGCTGCGAGTTCTGCTGGCTCTGCATGAAGGAGATCTCGGACCTGCACTACCTCAGGTAGGCCTCGCCCGCCCCGGCGGCGCCGCGCGGCGTCCTTCTGATGCGTGACCTCACGTTGCTCCTCTGCTTCCCGCCGCAGTCCGTCCGGCTGCACCTTCTGGGGGAAGAAACCCTGGAGCAGGAAGAAGAAGATCCTGTGGCAGCTGGGAACGCTGATCGGAGCGCCGGTCGGGATCACGCTGATCGCCGGCATCGCCGTTCCCGCCATGGTCATCGGAATCCCGGTTTACGTCGGCCGAAAGGTGAAGCGCCGCAGAGAGCGAGTTCTCACTGAAAACACAAAATGAACACGATTAAAGTTGGTTTGTGTTTCTGATGTTCGCTACAAACATTTGAGTTTATTTACTAGTATTTTACATTTTTTTATTTCTTTAGTTTGTTTCATTTTTAAACAACAGAGAAGAGAAAAATCTTAAATATTTGTATCTTTATTTAAATTGAAGTATATGTATTCAGAAAAATACACACTTTAATATGTTTTACATATGTACATATTTTTTTGTTTGATATATAGAAGACAGTGGCCTATTTCTACTGCACGCTTCTGTTTGCTTTTACTTTTAGTTCATATCTTAATCTAATTTTAATGATTACATTTCTTATATATTTGATTTATTTTGCCATATTTTAATATATTTGTACTTTTTACACTTATGGTGTTATTTATATATTTATCCGGGACTTTTCTAGATTTATTTTAATTTTTTAAACAAAACTTTTCTATGTTTTATTTTTTTGTAAAATAATATTTAATTTCCATATTTAGTGATGAAAGCAGGTGAGGGTGAATTGAAAGGAAAAGCTGAGGAACAGACATTTAATCGGTTTTAATTATCTGTGCAATTGTGACAGAAACTGATACATTTTTATTTTTTTTTTTTTGGGCCAAAATATTTCCTTGAATTTAACAACCTGCCATAACTCTTATTTGTAAAATCAAATGAAGACTTCCAAGGTAAAACTTAGGCCATTTTTGTGCCTTGTCACGCTGCCTGCGGTAATTTAACAACAGGAAGTGGAGGGAAGGTGATGGGACTTTTCCAGGGGAAATGACTGAAACATCAGCTGTGTGTTCAGCGCCTTCATTTGCACAACGTTATCTGATACTTGTGCAAACATCTTTATCACACGTCAGTTCCAGCGAACACATCGCTGCATCTTTCCCACACAGAGATCATTCATTCATCCATTCATTGGTTTGTTCTCTCGTTCATTCAGGTGTTTGGTCAGTTCTCTAGGGCCGTCGCCTTCAGGCAGCACACGAAACAGAAACCACAGACACACAGCTGGTCTGTCACAATCCCCCGGCAACTATCTGGAACTTACAGCGTTGCTCAATGCTGCTGCTGAAGTTTCAGTTTGACCTCAATGATGTCAGTTTTCTAGAAATGACCAAAGCTGGCCTCGAGCTTTCACCTAAACCAGGCGAACATCAACAAAATTAAACAAGTTGTTTCTAAATGAGAAAAAATTAGGTTTTAATCTCTCATTTGACACATTTTCTTTTATTTCTGGGGTTTCTTGTTTGTGTTTATAAATATTAAATGAGATAATTTCCAGTCATAGACAAAACAGCGTTTACTGGAAAACATGAGGCTTGTGGAGAGGCCAAGTGGCTTTTAGTTCTCTTTACCGCCATCTTGTGGCTGAAGGTGGAACTGCAAATTCATTCCCGCCCCATTTTTATGTTTTCATGAGTTTAGATTGTAATATATCCAAACTCTGGATTTATTATTGACATAAAACATATTAATAAAGGCTGCATTCCAGAAATTTGTTTTAAAGTAAAATTTATGAATTATTTTAAACCTAAAGTTTGAGTATAAATCTGGGTTGTTCGGTTTTCCGCTTTGTTTTCTGGAACACGAGCTTAAATCTAGCAAATTATCTGAGAGGTTCTGATGTTTATATGAGATGTTATTGGGTTTTTTTCAGATCCACGCTCACTACGAGTTGAAGAAGGCGTCCCGCCACAGGAGGAACCTGGCCATCACAGGGGGCGTGGCCCTGTCGGTCATCACCGCCCCTGTCATCGCAGCCGTCAGCGTCGGTAAGAAACGCCGGTGAACCTCTGCTGCTGCCTGACCACAAAGACGAAGCGGATCTTCTAAAAACCTTGAAATGCTTCCAGGCATCGGCGTTCCCATCATGTTGGCCTACGTGTACGGCGTTGTTCCCATCTCGCTCTGCAGAGGCGGCGGCTGCGGCGTCAGCAGAGGGAAGGGCCGCGGCGTGCGAATCGACTTCGATGAGGACGACGGACCAATCACAGGTGAGCGTCAATCAAACCTTAGGCTCCCGGTTCGTTGTGGGAGGTATGTCAGTATTCGCACTGAATCTGCCAGACTATCAGATGTGAAAATAGCCAAATAGATTTATCTTCTGGATCTGACTGGGCTTATTTTCTCCGTCTGACTCTGCAGTGGCGGACGCCTGGCGAGCCCTGAAGTCTCCAAGTCTCGGAGAGAGCAGCCTGGACGGAGCGGTCAGCGGTCTGAGCACCACGTCCCCCAGTGAGGGCCTCTCTGTGGCCCCTGGGAATCTGGGAGACACTCCGCACTTCAACACGCTCGCCGGCGGCGCTTTGGGGACCCGAACCAGCAAGTACAGCAGGTGAGAAGTCAGGTGGTTCTTTTTGCTCCGGTTTTTATTGATTCTAACTGACATTCCGACTGGGATGTTTTTGCTCCTCCAGGTTGGAAGTTCAACCAGGGGAACTGGCTAAGGAATCAGCCCAGAGAGAGACGGGAAGTCTGGGAGCAGGAAGCGACTGCGCCAGCACCCGAGGGATGGCCGGATCCATCATTTCCTCTTACACCTTACCCGACAGGTGAGAGGATGAACGGCACCATGGTAGCTTTCAAGAAAAGCTAAGTTAGCTCTTTGGAAACATTTTCACTTGTGTAAAATAAGGACAGTGATGGGACTAAAGGTCTCACACCTGTCAGTCCTAAAACAGCAGCTGGCAAACTGGTACCAAAGAGCTCCAGAAGTCGGTCTCTCTGGTGGTTCAACCTTTTCATTTTAGATTTTTGGTTCATGTTAGAGCAACATAAGCTGCACATATTTCTAGAAATGTCCTGGTTTCAGCTGCCTCTGCTCAGAGAGATGAGCAATAGTTGCTCTTTGGCTCATTTGCATGTCTGTTCTCTGGAAAATGGAAGTTGTGCAAAGTGTAAACGACGTAAAAGAAACATGTTTTCACACTGCGGTTTGTGTTGCAGGACGAATTAGGTTGCTTTTTATCAACCTTATTAAAATAATCTCAAGTATTTCAACTGGTCAAACCTCAACTACAGGGATCTACACTCTAATAGCTGTGATGTTTTTGGGAGTCGGGGCCATTTTGTATTAAAAGGATCAACATATTCTTTAAAAATTACTTTAGTGTTAGTAAGAACTTACTAAATCTCAGGCCAGATCTCACACAGGCCACCAATTACATGTCTGATGAAGAAGAGTGAGCTGACAGTTCTGAGCATAAAATGAGGCTGACATAAATTTAATATATTATTGTACTCCTGGATTTGTAAAGGACTTCAGATGTGTTGATCCTGACGCCTCACGCCGACTGACTTGTCTTCAATCTCCTCAGGGACTGCACCAACCTGGAGATCCAGGTGGACATCGAGACCAAACCCAGCCACCTCTGCCTCACCAGTGAGGAGGACCTAGCTCCACAGCCAAGCTCCGCTGCCATGGCGACTGCCTCAGGAGGGGAGGAGCCTCAGGACTGCAGCTCCAGAAGGGGCGGGGCTTTGGGACTGTCGCCAGGGTCGTCAATCAGGGAGGGGCTCAGAGACGTGACCCTGGCCCAGCCGGAGAGCATCCGCAGCGACCTGGAGATGTCGGACACTCAGTCGGACGACATCGCGGAGCTGACGTCAGACGACTGCGACTCGCCTCATCCCAAAAGCTGCCAGCAGCTGCAGCCTCTCTCCTGCAGATCCCTGAACCCCCCCACCGACGGCCTTCACTGTCCTGCAGACAGCAACGTCATCCTGTACGTCTGAGAGGCACAGCTCTCAGGATTGCACAAAAACTGACAAAACCCTGAACATTTACCTGCGAACTTTGTTTCCTTTTCCTCCTGTCATCTCTCGTCAGCTGCTTTTAAGGCCTGAAACACAGACAGGTGTTTGTTTCCTCCTGTCCGTCTTATCGATCTACCGGCCAGCCTCCTTTCTGAGTAAATGGTCAGGGTTCTACCTCTGAGATTTGTTGTTTACTCCTTGGTGCAAAATGCCTTGGCTTCTTAAGCAAAAAAAGAAAAAGAAACAAAAAAGTACAAATTTATCAGAAAAAATGCGAAAATGAAACGTTAACATGGGGTGAAAGTTACCAAGCACAGCAGAAAGAATCAGATTGGTGAAGAAACTGATGCGTGTTTGAGTGGAGACTTACAGCTGTTTGCTTTTTCTGCTTCTGCTGTTTCTGCCGTCAACAAATGTTTTTTTTTTTTTTTCTTTTGCATCGTGCATGAGTCTGCGTGAGCCATTTCTCACCTGGAGGTTTTAAAGAGGCAGCGGGTTCCTCTTATGGAGTTTACCTTGGAGGACGAAGCCGCACTTGGATGTCGCTTTTCCTGTTGGAAAGAGGCTGAGGAGGGTAGAGGAGGAAGGAAGGAAGGAAGGGAGGGAGGGAGGGAACAAAGAAGGGAAGAAGGAAAGGTTCGCACACGCTGCAGAAACAAACAAATGAGAGATCTGACGATGATGGACCAAAAAAACCCAGAGAAAGAGAAACATTTCTACAAATCTGAACCAAGTCTCTGAGTCTCAGATCATTTTTGTAGAAACTACAGAAAAGGCGAAAAATATTTTGCTTATTTTTATTGTTGCTTAATCGTTTGAAATTTTTGTAGCAAAACTACTGAAGAGTTTTATTTAATTAAAAAGTATGCCTGTATAAACACAGAAAATATTCCAGTCTCACATAAATGTTTATGTTTAGTGTGTGACAATCACAGATTCTTCCTTTGGTCAAAGGAAACTAGTGATTGATCTCATGTGTAAAGATATCGATATCAGTTATCGGTATCGTATATGATGCTGTCTTGTGCCCTTTGATTTAAACTTGCTGAAGACTCGTTAAACATGTTACTGTTCAGCAAATATTGGTCATTAATGAAACAGAATTATCAGTATTGGTTATTGATTATTGGCGTCGTGTATCGTGCCGTTTTGTATCCTTTGATTTACACTTAAAGAAGACTTGCAAAACCAAACCAACTCCCTTTAAAATATTTAAACAAAACTAATAATAAATTTATTTGAATATATTATTAGAGAGCAAATTATTGACTATTGCTGAATCAGGTATTGTAATATGGATATTGGTTATCGGTATCGGATATCGTACCGTTTCATGTCTTTTGAATTACCCTTAATGCAGAGTCACTAAACCAAAAAAAGTTACTTTTGGACAGAAATATTTACTTAAGTCAAACAAATTTATTGAAAAATGTTATTATTGAGCTAATTATTGATTATTGCTGAGTCAAGTGTTGCTATATCGGTGTTGGTAATCGTCCAATTATCTGAAAACTCTTTAAGCCAAAAAAAAAACCTTTAGGGAAAAAATATTGACTTTAAACAAACAATAAACTCATTTGAACATGTTGAGCAGCTGGTTATCATAAATCCTCATTTTTCAGGTTAGGTCGTTCACATAATGCAATAAAAATTACTTTTAGCTGAAACCTGAACTGTCGGCCTGCTTTTCACACATTTCGTCCGTCAGAACTCTCCCGTACTTTGTTTCTGCTCCGTGTCGAGGTCACAGTCTGGTCGCTCACTAACCAGCACAGCCCAACTGGTTTTGGTGGTTCTTGCCTTGTAAAATCGCACCTGTCTGACCCAGTTTTATGTGCATGAATGACAGAATGTGATGAATGTATTTGTGCGACCCACTTTGTCTTTTTTTTTTGACTGAGCACTTGTGCACTTTATCTGAATGTCTTATTTATCTTTTTTATTTGCTTGACATCATCTGTTGCTGTAAACATGTTTACTTGAGTGAAAAACAAAAGTCTGTGGTACAACCAAAAAAAGGAGCCTTTCTGTTGGATGGAATGAGAGAAACGTTTGCCTCCAAAACTTTTATCACTCAGTATTTTTTACCTTAAATTGTATTTTTTGTGTCTTTTTTTTTTTAATCAACGCTGTGATGCAAGAACTAAACATAATTTATTATTTTTCATTCCTTTTTATAACTTTCTGTTGCTCTGGTCAGCCAGTATCACTTGTGAACGCGTCGTTTTGGAGCCAAACCGTGAGCTTCTCTCTGTCACAGCTTGACCCGTTTCTTAGCTTTGGATCACCTCCGTGCTTCTGTTTGAAGAGGTTCCCGGGAACCTTTTTCTTCATCTCAGAGTAGCTTTATGGATTCTGCTGCTTACGTGACTTGGCGGTGCTGTTCCTGTCTACACACGTCACTGTTTTTTTTGCCTATCTTTCAGAATAAACGAATGTACCACAGACTGAAAACTGGGACTTCCTGAAAGAGTCCAAATGAGTGTTACGTCCCTTTAGGAACACAGATGGTTCTGTCTTTATTTGAAATGGTTTATAGATAGCAATATTTAAGTGTTATAACTAAAGAAACTGTGTTTTTTTTTTGTTTGTTGTTCTTGTTGCGGTTAAAGCCTCGATCTGATGAGAGGCTGCACACGCAGGACTGTGAGACCGTGGAGTTTTTTTGAGGAGAAATGAATAAATAAACACAATTTTATGTTGCACCAAAGCCATGTTTTGTTGTCTGTTATAATACTCACAAAAACATTAATAATTTTGCTGCACAACTTCACATCGGCTGTTTTTTCTCCATCGACTTGCAAGACGTCTGCAAACTTCTCAGAGTGGGTGGACATTTTATTCATTTGAATTTCATTAACCTTGGCAAAGTCTGAAAAGCATGATACTGCCTCCACCATGCCTCACTGTGAGAGTGGTGTCTTGTCATTGATATACCGTATGGACTTTTGGTTTCCCAAGCTTTATTTACAGTCATCAGCTTAAACCTTCTTCCTGCAACTGCTAAAAAGTTTACGCAATTATAACAAAAACAATATGAAAAGTTAAAAAAAAAAAAATCTTTACATAAAAATATCCTTCAAACTACTAATTCGTCAAATACAAAAACCAGGCAAATAAAATATAATTGGAGAGTAATAAAAAAAGAAGATTTTAGATTTAAATGTGTAAGTATGGTAGGTATTTCTTTTGTCACCGGCTTCTACACCTCGGATCCTCCAGGAGGCGCTGTTGCATCTCTTAACCGGGTGTATAGCCCAGAAGAAAACGACTTTGCGGCTGGGCTGTGTGTTTATCTGCCGTAAAGCGGAGGAAGGTTAAAGCATCTCGGATAAAAGCGTCAAAAAAAGGGTAAATTAAGACGTTTGAATGCTTTACTTTGACTTTTGCTGCATGTAATGCAAAAAGCGGCTCATCAGAGTTTAGTTATTTGGTATAAAATCGTATTTTTGTGTGGATTTAGGTCCGTTAGCATTAGCATACCGTCATTGAAGGAGAAACTACGGACACATTTCAGTCAGTAGCTGCAGTTAAATAAACTATTCTCGAATTAGAGCCACGCTACTCATTATATAAAGCCTTATGTTTATGTATTGTATGTATGGTATAAGCGTTTTGTTTTAAGTTGACTAGAGCTTCTTGTGTGTATATGTACCTGTTAGCCGCTTGGCTAACACGGAAAATCTTCACTGCAGCTGAAGATAAAGTCTTTTCTTATTGTTTCCGGGTATTAACCCACTTTAGAATTGTTTTTATTAACTTAAAGTATTTTTACTAAGTGTAGGAAACTTCTCTGCGGCTTTTGTTTCAAATAAATATCCTTTTAGTTCATTAAAAGAAACAAATTTTCACTGATTGTATGATGTATTAGAATAACGTATTTATTTACACTATTAGGAATATTTAGTAATCATTTGGAGAAAGATGCACAGAACAATCTTTTTATTCATTTGTATTTTCATATGACAACGGAAGAAAAAGGGACAGTTGTTTAACTTTTTCCTTGGTCAAGCAAAGTTGTCAATTTGAAGATATAAAATTAATAGAGACCAGGATACTGAATGTGTGAAGCTTTTCAAAAGGGGCTAGAGTGATGTTAGAACATAAGTATTATTTAGATGAATTGAATATTTTCAAAATGACAGGGACTCTTAAGGTGATCTGTTTACTTTATATAATTCTGAACTTTCATCAATGAATGTGTTGACATGAAGTTGAGTTGAATATTTATATGAAAGTTTTTAAAAATAAAATCTTTCTTTCTCTGTGTCTCTCCTGATTCCTTTCTGTATTTCTTTTTTTTTTCCTTCCTTCCTTTTTCTTTATCTGTTTCTTTTTTTTCTACCATTTTTATGTCTTTTTTCTGCCTTCTTTCCTTCCTTCCTTCTCTCATTTTTGTCTCTGGTCAACCTCTGTTGTTTTGTGGCTAACTGCTCCTGTTCTAGATTGCTCTACAGCCTGAATCATCTCTTATTTTGATATTTTTTGTGTTAACTGCTGTCCATCCAACCTTTCCTCCATCTTTTGTTTTGCTCTCTTGTTGGCAGCATCATGCCGTTTGTGGACATCCAGTCGCGGCTCGGCATCAACATGGACCGCTGGCTGCTGCTGCAGAGCGGTGAGCAGCCGTACAAGCGGGCGACGCGGTGCCACGCCTTCGAGAAGGAGTGGGTCGAGTGCGGCCACGGCATCGGACAGACCCGGGCCAAAAAGGAGTGCCAGCTGGAGTTTGAGGATTTCTACGAGTGCATGTACCGGCAGAAGACGGTGAGTCCCTCTGGCAGTAAACTCATCAGCTCCAGATCAGAGCTTTGATGTGTATCGGATGTATTGGGACAGAATCAGAACTTCTGCTAAATGAGGTCAATAAAACCTAAGGTAAACAATATGTCGTTTTTTAAAAAGCTAGAAATGGTTCCAAATGTGTGGAAAAATACAAAAAAAAAACATGACAATATATTATTTTAGTAATCAATTATTCCGATAATTAATTGGATAAAAAGTGGTACATTGTGTGGATTTTTTATTCAGCCACTTCAGTCTCTTTATACAACATTACAAATACATTAAAAGATGCAAACAAACAAATCAATTACATTTTTAATATGAACTTTTAATTGCCTAAATTGCAATAAAAGCATCCTCTTAGTGAACTCTTGATTATTTGTGGCAAATAAAGCATCTGGAGCTAAAAACTATTTCCTTCTGTCCTTGACATCGATACGGTGTAGAGTTGATCTGGTGATTATTATTCAGCTGTAAAAAGTCCCAAACTGGAACCTTTGTGTTCTGTTTCTTGTACACCATAAATCTGATGCACAACACAAACAACAGTTATGGAAATCAAAGCCGTTTTTCATTTCTGCTTCATAACCGATCAGATCCGACGCAGGAAAAGGCTGTGGTTGTGTTCAAGTTGTGCTAAAAGGAGTTAGCCTGTCAGCGAAGCTATTCAAGTCTGAAATAGCATCAATGCTAAACATGCTGCTAATGCTAATGTCGGCGCCACAGTCCACGTTTCTACAGAATGAATGATCAGGAGTTTCTGAAATAGTTAAACATTGAAATTTGCTCCAATCTGACGGCTGAAGAACAGATTAAAAACATTACATTTGTTTGTTGTTGCCCTCATATGTTTGTTTTTTCAATAATATTGCAACAGAAACAGTTCTTGGATTGAAAATGTTGCTTATTTTGTCGATGCACTGTTTTCAATTAATTATATAACCTTCTATTAACTAAATTAAATGTTTTTAGTTTTTTATTTTGTTAAATTATGACTCTGAAATATAACTGATGTTAATCTGAGGTTTCCTCCATCCTGGTCCTCTGCGTCCTCCATGTTTGAGGAGCATCCTGACATGGAGTCGGTGCCTTTCATCCTGTTATCTTCACCTTTGACCTCGTCTTTTCTTTGTCCCCGCAGCGTCAGAGGATGCACGCCATCCGTGCGCAGCGTGACAAACTGATAAAGGAGGGGAAGTACACACCGCCCTCTCACCACGCCGGCCAACCTGACCAGAATCCATGAAGGATCTGACTTCAGCTCAGTTCCTGTCAGATTTCACCATTTCCTGTTCCGCTGTAAAAATGTGCAAATAATAAATGTTAATACGTGCCGTCCTTGTTATGTCGTCTTTCCTCCTTGTTCCATGCGAACATGATCCAAATGTTATCAGTAGGATCAGATTCTGTTTTTTTTTTCTTTTGTCATAATTCAATGTTTCGGATAATAAAACAAGAAAAATTCAGTTTACGTTTTGTAGAGCCAATTCACAACAAATGTTATCTCCAGGAATTGAAAGTCATACATTCCAATTTATCTTAATTATCAAGCAGTTTAATACACCAAGCAGATTGCATCGAGTCAATGTTTCCATTCACCATATAGTTGCACAAATTTGAATTACGAAAATAAATTTGCTTAATGCAAATGGACCAATTTCAAAACAAAGTTCTATTTTCCACTAAAATGTTTTTGCGCCATTGTGACGTGTTTTTTTTTCGTCGGCTGTTTCAAAATTAGTGTATTTCGCAAAACTGATATGAAAACACTTTTTTTCTCGTGAGTCATGTGATCAACGACCGGATGTTACTGCTACCGGAAACCACGAAGAAGACGACAGGAAGTGGTAGGAGGATGGTGACGTATGTTTTCGCATTAACGAACTTCTTCACATGGGATTTCAATCCCTTTTATTTCATGGAAACGCCGCAATTGCGAAATTAGCGGAATATCTACAACGTTTTATGCACATTTGTAATGGAAACGCAGGAATCTGTTTGCAGCTTTCACTCCGCCGGACGAACGACAGTTAAGAAAATGACCCGAGTAAATACAAAATGCAGTTTTTAAATGATCTCTGTATTTATCGAGTAGCCTGGATCTAAGCGGAAATAATGTTCTCGTTGTTAAATCATAAATACGCGATTGAAAAAAACGTGTTTATTGGTTGTTTCACCAAAGACGATCGGCCTGATTATGCCAGAAGTGTAGAAACAAGAAGTGATTTAAGTCGAATCTGTTCGAAAGGAAGAAGTAGGCTAAAATATCTCGAAAAGAAACAGCATGTCTTGCTCTGAACGTAAGAAATTCAGATTAAAACAGATGCGTTTAATACGGAGCACCACAGTAAACCATGTTCAGTGACAGAAACACCAACCGTTGTTTTGTACGAAGGTTTTCAGATAATCGAGTTCTTGGTTGGACATTTGGAAAAGAAAGGAAGAGTATTGGGAGGCTTTGTGTGGCCTAGTCAAAGTCAGTCCATTTTAGATGGTGTATGATGATCTTAAGCACGCAATTAAAGGTCTTTAAACAAAGCCACACTACAGATGATTTATTTTTCTAATCGTAATAAACTTTCTTTGGACATTAATTTAGTTATTTCCATTTAAATTTTTGTTTCTGTAAATGTTTCATGTTCTCAACAGTCATCAGACACTAAAATCAGCTGCTCTCATCAATTACACATCCTCAGATTGATTTATCATTCATAACCTCGGATGAATTATTAAAGGTCCAATCTGCGGTTGTGAAGGTCGATGTTCTGCTGAGCGGTCTGGTTGACTAATGATCAGCAGATCTGGGAGTAATTTCTCCCTGAGGACCGAGCCGATCGTTCATATGCAGGATGCAGGTAGAATCCGTTTCACCGCGATCAGAACCGGCAGAGTTCACGAGCCACCACTAGATGGCGCCACAAGCTCAGAGAACGGACTCAAGAGTCCAGCTGACGTAATAAACTGACCTGCAGCTTAAATGTCTTTTAAATTCATCAGTTTGGAGGTTTGAGATGTGCAACATGTAAGTGTTCAATGTTTTACTTTTTCATATTCAGTAGGTTTTCACAATATATCAGCATTAGCGTCTGTATCAGTCCGATTAGTAAAATGATTTATATTTACATGTTGTTGCTGTTTCAGGTGTTGGTCATGTGACAGTGATACTGGTGTAGTCTTTTTTTAATTGTGTAAATAATTTTGTTAAATATCAGTTATTGGCCATAACAGCCACATTAATATTGGATATGATATTGATCCGAATTGTTACATCGGCGCTTCATTAATATTCATACAAAACAACATTTTTCCTTCAACACCATAAGCATCACATCAGGCCATAAAGGCTAAACAACAGAAATCAGTGGCTCAAAGTAAAAATAGCAGATAATTGTTGATACACTGCAGATGATTTACAGCATCTCATGATTTCTTGTTCTTTTTATCACATGGATTAAATTGTCTAAATTGAATTTTGTGTCCTCTCTATTCCCTAAAAGGTCACAAACTGCAGTTTAAGTGGAGTAAAGTCACGTCTGCATCTCTGGATTATCAGCTCAATAATTAGCTAAAGTGGAGAGAATCAGGACCGACGGAAGTTTGAACTTTGAACTTTGCTGGTGTTTCAGATTTTTAGTGGCTGTTTGTTCAGGTAGATAAACTGATGGGGTTGAACAGCTGCAATAAAAATCGTTTTCTTGACTAACTTGTTTTAGGCAGCGGTCGAATCCTGGGGATTTGACTCTGGCGTTTTTGACTTTTGGTCACTCGCAGCATACTGACCTTATAAATATGTAAACTTTAGAGAAAATGGAAACAAATGCAAGAAAAATAATGTGTGGAGTCAATATAAATAATACATATATGCAATATTATTTTGTCCTTTTTATATATAAAAGGCAGATTGTGGCAGTGCAAATGATTATTTTGTCTCACAGTGGAGTTTCCGTTACAGATGCGTCCAAATCTTTGTCAATATTCTGCTAATGTAAAAAAACCCACACAGTTCTGCAGTAACCAGATGACCTTGTGGGCCTCGGTACGCCGACGTTCTCCTGCTACCGTCCAAACATAATATGTATGTCATATGTTTTTGTAGATGATGCTCTGTTGTACAAAACAGCCGAGCTCTGCTGATCCGATCCCTCTGACGCTCAGCACTGAGTTGGTTGAAATCTAACTAGATCCAAAGTTGTTGCCTGGACTTTTTGTTTCAGTTATTTTCTCTTTTCATCTTTTCTTTATCGTTTGCTTATTCTTTCAAATATTTACATTTTCTAGAAAAACTCAAAGAGATTTTAGATTAATTTAAGGATTTCTCTGGCAAAACAAGATTTTTCAAATACATTTGACTTTTGGGAAACTTCCCAGTTTCAAAAACTCAGAAATTTCCATGATTTTTTTTCTTGAGAATTTCTGTGATTAATATGAAAATGTCTCAGTTTTTGCCGGAGATTTACTCCTTTTTGTTTATTTGCAACGGCAGAATGGGAGCGGACAGGAACAACTCCAGATATTCCTCCAGCTGTAACAATTCGCCTTTTGAGGCTTTCCTCCAGCTGTGAGCGTCAGGGATTATTTCAGACCCAGATTAACCGAATCATGTGATGAAAACGCGTGGCTCAGTTTTTTTTTTTTTCCCTTTTCTTCTGAGTAACTATGAACACATGAGCATGAGTCGGTGCTGCAAACATTCCGTGTGAACGCCCTCCACTCGGGAAATGTGTCCGCGCGTCACGCTCTGGCAGAGCTGCGGACATGACGCAGGGGTACACCCGAAATCTCGGTTTACGCGACGTTTACCACAGTCAATAGGCATGGGTTAAAGGGATGGGGCCGTGAACGCAGCCTATTGAAGAGACGGAGCGTGGACCGAGGAGAGGAGGGCTGTTGGTGGTGAAAGGGGGGTTGTTGAAGGCAGGGAGTGGAGAGAGAGACAGCAGGAGGAGGACAGCCATTACCATCCAGGACCGCCGCTCGCTCTTCCCTCTCCAGCCTCGAATAACCGGCGGAGACGTTTGGAAGACGAGAGGGAGCGGAAAGCGGGTCGGTGGAGGTGGAAACGTCCCTCCATCTTTTCATTCATCCTTCGCTCCAGAGGAGAGGCAGCAGCGGAGGCAGCCGCGCCGGCCTCCCTCGCTCTGCGCTCGGACTCGAGGACCGCTGCTGCCCCGGTGAAGGTAAGCGGCTCCGGAGCTTTTACAAAACCAACATGTTGGTTTTTATTTCTATTTTTTTCCTGACATGTCAAACCAAACTGTCATTCCATCACATCCCACGAGTTCGTGTTTTATTGGAACCCCATCAGGCATCAACATGTTGATCATTGGCTCGGTGGTTACTGACAGTCATTTCATTTGGTTTCTACCACCGTTTGCCTGAAAACGTCCCATTTCCAGGCAGCCTGCTCATGATCTGTGCGCTGGATCTGGAGCCAACCAGGGAGGGTTTCTGGGTCGTGAGAAGGCTGGACGGCTTTCTCAGCAGCTTCACCCGCAAACGGATAAATGTAATTAGTTGGTGTTACCCATTCTCGGACAAAGAGCCGATTCCCTGCTCCCAGTCTGCTCGTGCGTGCACCGAGCGTTTTTGGCTCCATGTCTGCGGTCCATTCATGCACACAGATCCCTTTTCTCCCAGCGGAGCAGAATGAAGCGGATGAGTACAAAGCAGGTGGACATAAATCACAGCACTACGCACCCTCAGGTGTGATTGCCCGTATTGATCTGGGCTGCGCCTGCAGACAATTAAAACAAACGACACCCTCCATCATCGCCTCCACCTGCATGGATCTCTGAGGAGCCCCGGCATCAATACAGCCTGTCTGTCTAAAAAAACCTCTGGTTATGCAAAGAGCAGCCGGAGGGGAGCGGAAAAAATTCAGGATTCAGACCGATCTCCCCTCCTGCTGCTCCGGAGCAGATGGTCGTCCCCGTCCGGCCTTATGCCGGGCCTTCAGCTCCCCGACACGAGCCAAACTGTCTATTATTTGTCTATTCAGAGTCAACTGTTAGTTCTAGCGATTAATCGAATATGAACACACATCGTGTTGAGTAAAACCGCTGAGTATTGCTGCTGGTGTGTGCAGTAGTTGAATTCATATTGGGGATGAAACGATTAATCGTGATGAATCTAAATAAAAGTAAACTGCAATAATTTAGTAATGATTAATTGTTAATGAGAGTATACGGACTAAAAAACAGTTTGCAGGAAAAGACAACATATTCTGAGCAGTAATTAAGCCAAAAAAGCATAAATTTTCCAATTAAGATTTAAAAACTCTTCATGTGGAAGTTTTAGCTTCACCCGTTTTAAATTCTGTAAAAATTGAAATGTCATGTTGATGTTAGAAGTGTTTTTTAGCTGCATATCTATATTTTGCTACAAATGACCAAGCATGCAGTAAAAGACTGCAGTGTTTTCTTTGAAGAATCTGCAGAATGTGATCATTTTTTTACCTGGTTTATCGTCAGAATCATCAGTTACTAATTTAAGTGTTAGTTGCACATCTAGTTCTGGTTTCCACCAATCAGCTTTTGTAGCCCTGCTGGTGTTTTAAGGATAATTGTCAGATGCTTGTTTTAATTTGCCTCACAGTTGCAGGAAGGTTTTGCATTGATTCCTAGAAGCACCATTAGTTCAGCTAAAATAAATTGTTTTTTCTGTCTTTTTTTTTTTTGGAGTTTTATGATTTAAGGATTTTCACAATGTTTTTTTTTTTTAAGTTTTGCATGAAAACAAACTGCTGGGGATTTAAAAATGTCTGGATTGCAGTTAGAAAAACACCCGTTTACCTTAAAATAGGTCTCAGAACATCAGCGATGCTTTTCTATGAAACTGCATCAAATAATGTGAGCTCCCTGGTTCAAACGCATCATATTTAACCTATGACCTGTTTCTGTTGAGAGCAGGTTCTGACTCGGAGGTGTGAAAGGTCACCAGGTCTGATCATGGATGTTTGGCAGAAACATGCGAGGAGGTCTAGCGGTTTGTAGTGGAGAAAACTGGGTCAGAGTTTTATGAGTGATCACATCTGCTGCTCAGACGGAGGGCTGCTGCTCTGCTTGTCTGGTGAACTGGAGATCCCATCAGCCGTTGGTTGATCCGGAACAGGAATGCTGCTCTGGAACGACAGGAGGACGTTCCGGCCGTTTGGACCGTTAGCCTGCGTTTGACTCCTCGTATCTCTCCGTCCTTCCTGTCGTTTTCTCACCCTGCTTATACTTGGTCACAGAGTCCCTCTGTTTACATTGCTTCGATACACACACACACACACGCACACACACATTCAACAAACACACTGCTCAGCCTGAGCTGTGGGAACCGACCCCGCCTGTGAAATATAAATCAGGAGAGGCTCTCGGACTGAGCTGCTGCTCTTCGTCACGCCGCCCCAGCGTGAGGATATGTCCTATAAAGGTCAGCTTTCGGTTTGTAGGAGCGGTGGGTTGATTATTTAATAATGCTTTGTTTGTGTTTGTTGAAGAACATTTTTCTTTCTCTGCATTAAAAGTGAAGGAGATGAATTATTGAAGTAAAGGAAACTGGTTTAGGTTTTCTGGTGTTTTCTATGGATCTTTGCTTCTGAAACTGTTCCTCTTCAGGCACTGACAGAGGAACAGTTAGCATGATCATCTGGGTCCGACGATGGAGTAGAAGGGCCACATTAGGAAAATAAAAGAAACAAAATTACGAGTCATAAGACTATGAAAATAAACTTGTACAATAATAAAGTTGAAATAACACGAGAATAATATAATGAATAAAGA
The DNA here is from genome assembly GCA_903067095.1 of Girardinus metallicus. Lineage (NCBI taxonomy): Eukaryota > Metazoa > Chordata > Actinopteri > Cyprinodontiformes > Poeciliidae > Girardinus > Girardinus metallicus. Next base: position 39,424 of record CAEGAE010027910.1, read on the forward strand.
CACACAGGCTGGAGAAGTTGAAAACTTTCTCCGAGTTGGGTGAGGTCCGTCCCCCATTGGGCCAGTTTAAGGCTTCACTCCCACCAGCCCTGTTTAGTCCACTTTAATACAACTCCAGTTCATTTGTCTAGGAAGTTCACTTTTCTTGGGAAGTTGCTTAATGTGTGATCGAACTCTGATTCTGACCAAATAATCAAACTCTGGTTTACCTACAAACCTGAGTCTGGGTTTGATTGAAGTGAACTCTGGTGCAGATCGAATGCATACCTGAACTCCAAGTGGACTAGGGACCGCTCCAAAAGCAGGAAGTGGACTACCGCGTAGGGCATTCTGGGTAAACACGCTAGCTTAGCACTAGGAGGAGACATTGCTCATGGTCTTTTTGGTCTTCATTAATTTTTCTGATAAATTCCAAAAGATTGCAAGCATTTAATTCCTGTAAAACATCTGTTTCACATTCTTGGGAGGAAAACTTTGTACTTATACTGAGACCTTTGAGTCATTTTTAAGTCATATTTGAGTTTATATGCACACTACAGCTAAAGCCTGTACACTTAATAAGAAGGAAAGTAGTTTAAAATGTTCAACCAACAACATTTCAAGTTTAAAGTCAATTAGCAGGTGAAATTTTTTATCATTACTTCCAGAAAAGTACTTGTCTTTTTTGTAAAACCAAAGTGGTGACCATATTTTTTCTTTAATGTCTGAAGATTTTACCACCATTTAGTGAGTTTTTGCAGATTTGTTTGGACTGTAGAAGAACTGGAAGGTGTCTTCATGCAGGAAGTGATCTCACTGTTTCTGGTACGTTGTTCTTCTTCTTCTACTTCTTGTAGCTGTAATGACACGGTGCGGCTTTGAAGCCTCCGTTCTGGCTCTATTTATAAAACGGCTGGTTTCAGTGCCACTGAGTCACTGTCAGCCAGCAGCAGGGAGGCAGCCATACACCACAGAACCGCAGGGAGTTCTGGACGGGCTTTAACCCTTTTCCTCGCAGCGTTGCCGGGGAAACGGCTGGATCCAGGAAGCGGGGTTTCTGATGGCGGTTTATCCAGCAGCAGCAGGAGGAGGAAGGCTTTTGGCAGCTGGAGTTTAGATGGAAAACACAGATGTTATCCTGAACATCCTCACTCTGCAACGTTCATCTTGGATGGAAGATAGTCTGAACACTTCATAGGGTTTATCTGAGGCAACTTTGTTTTGTGGTAAAATGTTTGCAGATGAATCGTCCAAAAAGTTGATTCTAGTAACTGCAGAGACTTTTATTCTGAAAGATTTGTTGATTTCCTAAAGAAGAAAAGAATAAATTAAAATCCAAAATGAGTAGTTTGATTAGCCTGCAGGGATTTCAGGAGAGCTGAGCTTCTACTCCAGGATCTGCAGGTCTTTAAATCGTTTTGCAGCCTCAGGAACTTGGACGTCTGATTTATTGATCCGGTGATGGACAGTTTGGAGCATCAGGTCTCCAGAGTCCAAAAAAAAACATGCACACACATTCAGTGTTTTTACGTCTTTGCTGCGTTTTCTTTTTTTCCACTTGATGCCTGCAGTTCATGCCAGAGAAGCAGGTTGAGGTTTAAAGAAAATGAAGAAGAAGCTTTTAGAAACCAGGTTTCCAAATGTCCTTCAGTTTTTTCTTTCTTGGTTCATTCTACACTCTAGTTTGATACCAGAGTCAAGATTTAAAATGAATTGATAAATAGGCCTGTCACAATAAATCAATTAATCACATGATAAATTAAGGCAAAAACTGGATGAATAAGTCTTCAGCCTGGTGCTTTGGTCTCAAGTAAAACTTTTATCAACTTATCATCCAGAAAAATTTGTTATTGTGACAGCTCAATGAGAAATTTGTTTTAATTAAGAGTGCATTCACACCAGACATGTTTAGCTCTGATCAATGGTTCCAGTCCTACCATCATCTCTTCCCAACGGCTGTACTGGGTCAGGATGATGGTATTTAACCTGCGAACTGAGACCTGGAGTGTTTCCTCTTCAGCATCATGTTAAAACACGCGTGATAATCGATTTAACCCAGTTTTTATTCCTCTTCCTGACTAAATATTGTGCATCATTCATAACGACTCAATCTCACTCCACACCATCAATGAATTATACAGTTTCTCCACTGTTTCTAAAGCCTCTGACCTCCTTTTCCCTCATTCATCTCCTCCCTGCAGTGTTGAGGCATCATGGAGTCGTCAGATGATGATACTCTGAGCGAACGCTCCTGCGTCAGCGAGCCGTCTTTCCGCACCGAGCGCTCTGGTGGCTCGCTGTCCCCGTGCACGTCGGGTCTGGTGGGGCCGCCGGGGGACACTCTGCCGTGGAATCTGTCCAAGCACGAGAGGAGGAAACGGAAGAGCCAGGACTCAGTGCTGGACCCGGCGGAGAGGGCGGTGGTTCGCGTCGCAGGTAAGGAAATCGCTCTCGCTGCTCTGGTGGTGTGTCTAAAAGCAAGGCATTGGCAGTGTGTGTTGTTGAAGGAGGCGCCCTGTGACGGGTCGGCACGAGGAATGAAACGTTAATGTGATTTTGGAAAGATGTATTTGAAATAACAGTTGCATTTCATTTCAAATGTGCGCAAAACTTTGTCTATACCTTCTGATGTCGAAAAAACACAATTTCACAATTGCGGCGTTTCCATGAAATAAGAAAGGCAGTGAAAATCACAGAGGAATAAGTTTGTTTACACGATAAATCATTAAAAAAACATCCTGCGCCATCATCGTCCAACTACTTCCTGTTGTCTTCTTCGTGGTTTGCACCAGTGCCAACATCCGGTTATCGATCATGTGCAGTGGCGGTTTCTGATATGGGCAATACGGGTAACCAACCAGGGCGGCATCTCGTAGGGGGAGTTTTGTTTTTTTTTGAAAATTAGTGTATTTCCATTAAGTAAATGTAATTTTGATGTGTCAATTTGCACATTTATATTTACATTTCTAGTCAATGGAAGCATTTGATTTACAGGATTTTTATGTTTAGTTTATTTTTTAAAGAAAGATGAAAAGACAAGTTTATTGCTCTAACAAATACTGGATTATTATTGGCTAATAAGATGTCATATTTCTCATATTTTTCTGTGCCACCTTTAAATGTCATGTACCACTCAGAGCTCCTTTCACATCAACACATTGACATTTTCTCTGATATCTTCTGTACGGTTTGTTTCCGGGCGAATGAACAAGCAGTAAAACATGATTTTGATGTTTTACGTTTAACTGAAACTTTTATCAGATGTAATAATCCTTGTTATTAAGACGAAGGTAAATGTTGGTCATTAAACGTAAATGCCAGCCCAGGATAATGATTATCTGAAGGTGGCATATTACATTCTGCCTTGTGGACAAGCTTAGTTGTCATTATTGCAGACGATGGTACAAAAACACGTTGTGCTCGGTGTTTGTGGAAACGCTAATGCTAACAGCATGCTAACATTACTTGGGGAATTGCAGGTAAGTTGCTGACTTTATAGTAAAGCCTAACTGCAGGAGAAACAGACAAAGAAAGAATGGCTGAAAATGGTTTTGGAAGATGCTTTTCCTCATGTTTCGATGTTTAGGGCCGATATGTTAAAGTTTGGTCATTTGGTCAAACTTTTTGGGAATTTTTTGGGGGGTTTTCTTTGTAACTCCTGTGTTTAACCACTACCAGTGCTTGCTTTGTTCCAGTTCTTTTTGAATCAACAAGCAAACTCTGGGAACCTTTCTAAGGAAACTTATTGACTGATATCTGACCACCATAGATGAGGGTTGGATGATAGATGTATCTGAGAGTTTTACCTTCCTGCTCAGTTTGTTTCTTATTCACCAGACATTGGTGCGCTGACCTTGTTACTGCAGACAATTAGCCTATGAGGGGATTTTCTTTTGTAGAGCTTATCTAAAATATCCAAAAATAATGCAGCTAGGAACTTAAAATATCTAGACACTATGCTAATTGACAGCCAATCTATGAGCACCATTCAAGTTCCTTCGTGCTGATTGGCTGATCCCCCTGGAGCAGACGGGAGGAATACTGTTGATGTTAGCTTTTCTGATGCGTATGAATTCATATTAATATATATTAGATGACTGAACAATTAAAATAGGCCATTATGTGCAGTTGTGGTGTTAAACTGAACCTAAATCTGCTAAAGGGGCAGATTTAGGTCCATACAGATCTGGAGTGTTGCATTGATTCTTTCATGCATGTTTAAGAACTCCTTTCATCTCCATGGCAACCATTCAGCTGTGCTAAACGCCTGGGTGGACCTAGCTCCGCCTTCAAGGACAAAGCTCCTCCTCCGCCCAGCTCCTTCAGACTAGCCAGCAGCAATTAGCAAACACCTGGGGGAACTGCTGAGCTCATTACAGGAGTGACTTCTCAGTGGTAAATACGTTAAAGGGTTAACAGAGGAGCCATGTTGTGATGACTTCCTGAAGGCGGAGTTTCAGAAAGAGCAGGAGCTTCTTAAAGAGACAGAGACTGAATTTTAAGGCGTCAAGTTACAAAGTAAAATTTCTTTTAAGTCACATTATATATATATAATTTCTTTAGCAACTGAAGGAAACATAGTTGGACCTTGATTGTGCTTTAAAATGCCTCTATGTGCCTGGAAAATACATAACACTAATTTGAGGCTGACACTAGACCCCACAAGCATTTGATTACTTCAGTCCTGAGTTTATAAACTAAGCTGGTGATAATTTGTTATCTTTTTGCACCAATATCTGAACAAATCCAGTAATCCTTGCAGAGAAACTGTTTCCCTTTGCTGTGATGCTACAGAGACGCAGAATAGAAGTGAAGGAGTACCAAAGATCTTCTGGAAGCAATGACTTGTTCCTGAGCTGGAAACACCCGTTTGAGGAAGAAATAATGTAAAAGTGGGATTAGTTCTGCAACAGTGTGAGGCTTTGTTACGTTTCTCTGCTAAGGAGCAGCAGCAGAAGAAGTTTAAATATCTTTATTTCGTTTTACTGGTTTCAGTTCAAACTCATTTTTAGCTCTGAATCACTGTTCTGGTTATTCTTGCATGTGAAACAAAAACCAACAGTCATTAAAGCACTTAGAGAAATTGCCAGTTGTGAGAAAATGAGGGAGGCGGAGATGCTAGGAGGCGATCAGAAGACAGTAAAAGCCTCGTTTAGTGACACGGAAACAGCAAGTAGAGCGAAAGGCTTTGTGTTAGATAGAGAGGCACTTATGTGTCCGTCACGTGAGGATTCATTTCTAAACACATTTTCAGACTGAACAGTGTTTCAGTTCACACTTCCCTGCCTTTTTTAATCAGCCTCATGCTGCTGAAGAGCTGCTTTCTGCTGAGGAATGACTCATTTCTTCTTATTCAGCAGTAAAGCTGGAAACAAAACAATTAGAGTTTACAATGTGGCTTAATCTCACAAAATATGAAGAACCTCATTTCAGTTTTAAGGAATCGCCAGCACTGCAAAGACAGTGTTGATACAGACACAATGCTAACGCTAAGTCATCATGAGCCAGTGACAGAAAGTCTCTGAAGATAAAAATAATCCAAAAATGATTATAAAATTATTTTATAACCAGTAACATGCAGAAAAATCAACCTTGTAGGTCACAATGAACAAGTTATATTCATAAACCTGAGTGGCCAGAGACTTTTATACACCTTAAATTAACTATATCCAGAAAAAGTTAAAGAAATATTTTGTAGTAGTGTTTTTGTTGAGTGCAACATAAGTGTTTTATTTACCAAAATGAACAAAGGATGCTTGAGAAACCTATGTAACTAGTTCATCAGTAACTATTGCTAAATAAACGACAACTGCTTAGTGATAACAGTTAGTTAGTTAAATCCTTATGTATCTTAAAAATGAAAGCAACAGCTCAGAAAATGTCCATAAGAATCATATATGATGTATCTCAGAAATTATTCTATTAATACTTATGAGATTAACTACAAGCCCTCACAACTGACAACAAGATATCTGCTCACACTATTTGCACTTTAAATCATCACATCACAATCTTTGCACACAGAAATACAAAATAAAACTTAATCTACAGCCGCTGTGGTCCGTCCTGTTTTGGTTCCGTCTTGACGTTCTGGTTGCGTTTCTGTTCTGGACTCAGTCGGGCGTGAAAACGTGATGATGTTACATTTTACATGATGCGCTGCGTGTTTCCTCTGAGCCTGGTTTCCACTCAGCTGGGACCTGGAAAGCAGAACCGAATACATTCAGCCGCTTTCCTCAACCAGACGCAGTTTACTGAGTTTCAGTTGCAGTGAATTGTTGCTAGCAACAGAGGGAAGGTTCAACGGGCAGCAGATGAGTTTTAAATAGAGGATAAAAAGTCCGGACTGGACTCCGCCCGCCTGCTGAGCCTGAATATTAACGGTCCAACCACCAGCTGCTGCCTTTCAGCAGGGATCCATGTCTGACGGAGAAAAACTTCACGTTATCTCTGTCATTTTTGTGTTTCAAACATGAATCACCTCTGATTTTAAAAGACAAAACAATAAAGTTAGACTTCATGTTCTAAATGTCAATAGAAAAGTGAAAAAGAAAATGAAATTGGATTAAAAGCAGCCGACACCGACTTACACAAAGCATGAGGATGAAATGAGTTATTGCTCAGATTTAAGGTTTGTTAACACAAACTCACTGGTAAGGATGAAACAAACAGGACTGAAGACGGAAAATACATCCATTTTTGTTTTTTTATTACGTTTGCAAGCAAATAGAGCTTACTTCTCTTTAGTTGCTGTTGATAAATAAAATTAAGTGTATTATTTTCTTAGTACACTTAAGAAACTTAAATCAAACTTTCAATTCAGTTCAGTTAAATCTCGCGAATCCCAAAATGAATTAATTTACTCCCACAACGAGTGGATGTAACCGTCTTGGTTTGGTTATCTTATAAACATTTTATTGGTGTTGTTTTACATTATTTCACATCTTCCTGTTCTTCATTTTCTCCTGAAAGCAGCAGATTGAACCGTCTCAGTTCTTGTTTCTGGATGTTTTCTTTCACTCTCTAGCAGATTTTTTTAAGATTCGAAAATTGACTTAAAAACGATTTATGTTGTAGCAAAAATAAAAATAATACTCTGATGAAAGCATGTTTGATGCTGCAGCTGTAATCATTCAGGACCCCACAAACCTGCCTGCATGTAACTTAGGCGTCCTCAGAGCTGCCTGCTGCTCCTTTACTTCCGCATTTCTTTTTTTCTGCAGGCGGCTGAAAGGGCCTCGGCCCAAGCTATTACCCTGTTGCCATAGTAACGCGGTCTCCTCCGTTTCCATGGCTATAAAAAGGCGAGGGAAACAATGGTTGTTGGGGGAGTTAGGGGCCGAGTCCAGATACAAAAGAGGGGAGAGAGAGAGAGAGAGAGAGTTCGAATTTTAATTTGGAGCAGGAGAAAAGAGGAGCGAGTGTGAACACAGAGAGGAGTGAATGATCAAGTCTGAGCAGAAAGAAATGATGAGAGGGAAGAAAGAGACAAAGAGAGGGATGGAGGGGAGGGGGCTACAGACAGAGGCAGCGATGAAAGGATGACTTTTAAATCTGAGTGTGAGGGAGGTCGTAAAGAAAAGGGGAGAAAAACGTAGGAGGAGGGAAAGATGAAGAAAAACACCCAGAAAGAGGAGAAAACAGTGGAAAAAAGAATTAAAAAATAAAAAGATTCTTCAGAGTTTGGATTGTATGATGGAGCGCCAGGCTAGGAAATAGAAAATAACAATAAAGTTGTACAACAGTAAGTTGTAATAATACGGAAAGAAGAGTCAATAAAATGAGAATAAAGTCATATTATGAGAAAAAGGTTGTACGTAAGTCACAATAATACGAGAAAAAGTCGAAATATTAAACATAATATTATGATAAGTTGTTCAACAGCAAGTCGTAAGGTAAGAAAAATTCGTAATAATACAAGAATAGTCATAATATTAAACCCTAACTCCTACATTTCCCATAATGCAAATGCAGTTATCTAGCGCTGAGCTTTACTTACTTTTTTTTTCTTATTTCTCATCCTGGGAAAATGAACTAATTTAATTCTAATCATTGATCTCACAGGAGATGTGAAGAAGTTCAGTTTCCTGACTTACGAAGCTCAGCACATCTTCTCTTCTCTTTCAGTTTAGAAGAGCGGCTAAGAGAAACACTCCCCTGTGTCACACCGTATTTATACCCCAGGGAAACATAAATTCATAGGTCACTAATTAAAAGTTCCTAGAAACAAATTGAAGTGTAAATTTTAGAAAAAGCTTTCTACCCATTAGTTTTTTAGTTTATCCATGTAATTCAATGAAAGTTTGGACTCTTCGGTGACAGATTAAGCTGCTTCAGTAAAACATGAGTTTGTTTTGAAGCTGAAAATGTGTCGTCTTATTTATCAAGCAGCAGCACAGCAGAGACTCTCTGATTTACTTACCTTCATGCTTTCTTCACACTTTTTCATTGTCCCATTTTTTCTTGGTTTTATTTTTAATCGCTGATTGAGTTTGCCTTTAAAAGTCCAAACTGAGGATCAGTTCAGACGCTAATCCGAGTCACACGACGGCTCAGACAGAAAAGGTTTGATTCATTTAAACCTCACAGTTTCATTGGTCTGAGTTCAGAGAAGAACGCAGGAGTGGGATCCCGGTTCTGGTTTTCTGACTTCGCCGTTCAGGGAGAAAACATTTGTTTCCTGGTTTCCAGCTGAAGTCTCTGTGAAGCTGAGGTGTCGTCATGCTGATGTGTTGAGAACTCGATGTCCTTTTGGCTCTGAGAGCGCCGTCACTCTGCAGCTGGGTTCTGCACACGCAGCATTTAATGCATGTTTACTCACATGAACCTCAGAGAAGAAGCGCTTCCTGCTCTGTCTGGGAATCGTTGCCACACCAGAAACTTTGGTTCTCGTTGGTTTTCTTTGAGGATTTCAGGGTCGGCCTGAACGGGAAGCAAAGGAAAAACCTGCTAAATGTGGGTTTAGAGAGTGTTTATATGTTGGAACAGCAGACTGTAATATTTAATAACATAAATGGAGCCATGTGAGGTGCCAACTAAATCCAGCTGGATATTTTTTCCTCCTGTTAGTGTTGATCCAGCTGATCAGTCTGAAGGTTTCTGGTAATTTTGTTTTTTTTATTTTCAGATTATTCTTTAATGTTTCCTTCAGTGTTTCATAACAATGAGAATGTTAAACAAAAAAAAAACAAACATAAAATATAATAAATTAAGTAAATAATAAAAAAATTATAATAAATAACTTGAAAATCTAGATTAAAACATCTTATAAAACTTCTTACTAACTTATAAAATAACAAAAAATATTATTTCACTAACTGTTATAACAATTAAACAATATCAGAATATTAAAAAATAAGAGGAAAAAATTAAATAGAAAATAATCAAACTTAAATAAGGTGAGAATATTACCTAAAACTAATAAAATAAAATAAAATAAAAATACCAAAAAATATTTTACTCAATATCAGTAACAGAAAAGTAAATAAAAGTGAACTAATATTACCATAATAAACTAAAAATAATAAAAATATAATTATTAATTAATAAATAACAGAAAAATGACATAAAATGAGAGATAAAAATACGACCTAAAAATAACAGACAAAACTAGAATAAGAATACAAAGTAAAACAATTACATAATAGAAAAACAAATACAAATGAAATAGTAAGTAAGTAAGTAAAATTCATTTATAAAGCGCTTTTCACAGATATAAAATCACAAAGTGCTGTACAATAGAAATCAACCTTAAAACCAAACAAAATATCAAACCAACATAAGAAACACAATAAAATCAAGAGATAAAATCCTGGGAAAATAAACATGTTTTTAGTTGCTTTTTAAAAACCTTATTCTTATCCAATAAGTTAAGAATAAAAACTACAAATAATAATGAAAATACAGAATAAAACTAAAATATTGAAGTAAAAGTTAATTAAGCCAGTGAATAAAATAATGATCCAGTCTACACGTGTTGGGCTGAAAACCAGCTTTAAGCTGGAGGAACGGATGAATCATCTTGTTGTGGAAACAAGGTTTTCTTTTCGTCTCATCCGTCCTTCAGCTTGTTGATGTCAGCATCGGTCAAAGCTGCACAGAAAGGCTTTTCCACATCAGGTTTGAAAGTTCCTTCATGCATCTTTTATCCATCTGGATCCAGCATCGATCCGTCCGCGTCTCCTTTGATTACCGGCGTCTGCTAAACTTTCTGTTCTGGGAACTAGTGAAGCGTTGCAGTTTGGGGCTGGATGGGTTTCCATGGAGATCACTGAGAGTCAAACTATCATTGTTATTTAATCATGCAGATGGAGTTTATTAAAAAAAATGAAAGCTGGATCAAATAAATCCAGTGACCCCGTCCATTTAGACTTCCTTTTATATTGGTAACATAATCAGCCTGTAGGTGGCGGTGTGCTCCAATAATTAAACTCTATGTCATCATGTAGGTTCACAAAATTTATATTTGTACTTTACACGATAAAAAAATGTGGAGATACTGTTTAAACAGTAAAAAGAGGTACAAAGGACCGTGGGCGTCGATGATAAATATTTACTTGATAAAAAAAAAAAATAGATGCAGACAAAAATTAAAACAATTCACCTTGATCCTGACTCTACTGACACAAAGACTGACTTTAATAGCATGGTAAAAAATTTGAAGGGGTTTAAGCAAAAAAAAAAAAAAAAAAGAAAGTTTGATTTCGATTTCCAAGCTTCGTTCAGTTACTTAAAGATTCATTGATTTATGTTCTCCTCTTTTGTTTTCATCAGTGCCTTAGTGAAGATCACCCAGACAAAAAGGATATTCAGTGATGGTCTAAAGTAGTTTTTAAGAAAAACAAGACAAAGTAATAAAATCACTTTCAAAATAAAAGGCTTCCAGCTATAATAGAAAGACAAAAATCACAGTCACAATCTCTAAAATGCACAAATAAAAAACCCTGAAGAGGTGGAGGTAAGATCTTAATATTAATTTAAATAAAAAAAAAAACATTATTCTTATTTAAAGGAGATATTTTCCCAACGAAGCAATCTGCTGATCAATGGTGGATAATGAAAAGCAAAAAATGAATAATTAAAGGGAACTTTAATTATTCATTAATAAACAGAGTACAATTTTTTATACTAATAGAATGATAGGAAATAAATCAGTGTATATTAATTTACAAATTATACATAAAACAATGAAATAAATAATGAATTTAAAGAACATAAAATGTTTCTTGGAAATGGAGTAAAAAGTAGACACAACAGGGTATTTATCTTAATTCTGAAGCTTAAAACCCGTTTGACAAAATTTGGTTTAAATGAAAAGTACATATTGCCTTTAATTAAAATCAATAAAATCAAAATGTTCAGATTCATAATAAGAGAAGCAAAAAGCATCAAATTAACAAACTGAAATTGACTGTTTATCCATGCACTGAGCAGCTTCTTCCACCAGGGGGCGCCGCAGCTCCACTTTCCTGCCGCTACGCAACGCAGCAGCGAGCCGCTCTTCCTCGCCGGCTCTGGGAAATTCCTGCGGCCGAGCTTCCTGGTGCGGCCGGCAGAGGAGGGATGGCAGCCAGTCACAGCGGGAGGAACCGAGAAACCAGAGCAGAAGAGGGAGGGACGGAGACGCGAAGAGGGACAAGAAGCAGACACGTTCACGGAGGAGCCGGAGACAGAGGCTCAGCCTCACGGATACAAGCGGCCATTTCGACTCTGGGAGCTCGGCCGCTCGCTGCGGATCCTCGGGACGCAACCTGGGGCTAGAGAGGAAGGAAGGAAGTCTGGATACGGACTGACGTGGAGCTCCGCCGCATTAAAAACGGAAACAAACCCACGGGAGCGCTTCTGTCGACGCTCCTCGGCGTGTTGGATATATTCCCTCCCTCACAGTGAGCAGCGGTCACCGGGCTGGGAGCCGCTGCGGTCCCGCTCCGTCTCTACCGGCTGACATGGAGAGATAACGTTTATATAACCGACGCTTGTTTGTTCATTTGGACACATTTCAAGCCTTTTTTTTGTTGTCTTTTGGTATCCCTGAGGATTATCTAACCCCGCTTTGAAGCGAGCTCCGGGGCGCTTCCGATGCATCATTGTCATTAAGCCCGCACCGGCTGCTGCTGATTCGGACTCCGGCGGAGGGAAGGAGCCGGTTCGGGACCACTGCGGTAGTCTGCAGGCCGACCCCGAACGGTGCTTTATTTTAAGGCACTATGGCCGGGTTTATACCGGGGCTGCTGCCGACAAACCACTCCCAGGAGAAGCAGTTCGCCCAGGCGTATGAAGATGTGCTGGAGCGATACAAAGGTAACATAAATGACGGAAACTTGACTCCGTGTTTAGCTGTTTGGGACACACCGAGTCGTTGCTGTTTTTCTGGAGGAACCCAGGGAAAATGATCCCAAACATGTGGCTCTGATTGTCTGAGTGTGAAAGCTGATATTTCGGCTGACGACCAGCCTGCAAAAACCCGTTTCATTGTTGATATTTTTGAGAAACATCCAGCTCTTCCTGGTCTCCTATCAGCTTGGGAAACTTTTCATTTCACTAAACAAACACAAGGAATGCCTTTATGAAGCCACCTGTGCTATGGAGCACCTGAAGTGCCAAAATGTTCATCTACACATTTCATACATATCTTACATTTGTTCATTGGAAATTTAGAAGAATTTGGAATAAATGTGACCAGATTTTGGTGAAACAAATTGATTTAATTGGAGGGTCTGTAATTAATTAATTGAAATAATTTTAATAAAAAGATGATATATCTATGAGATAAAAAATTAAATCAAACCTAGAAACGTTTTGCTGCTAAATTATTGAATACATAGACAGGCTCATAAACAAATCTGTTATTTATTTTATTTGGCCATCAAATTGATGCAAATTGGCATTTCGGCTTTTTAGCCAGTTCTTCAGTAACCCCTGATTACTGGAACTTTTTGATTAAAAAGAAGAATGTGTACTGTGGACCCTGACATCAGCTTTGGGGATATCTCTGCTGCTGCTACATAGCAAAATATTGAGATATTATTCTAGTATCCCTTTTTTGCTAATAGACTTACTCCTTTTAGCATAACTTGAACGCAACAACAGTCTTTTCCAGCATCGTGGATATGAAGTAATTTTACACATCAGTTAAACATTAGGGCCCTTTTGGTCTTCCATACTCCTGCAGAAATGGTTTGCTTCCCCACCACAGAGGCTCATGGTTGCTGTTTGTTCTGTAAATATTAAACCTGCAGCTCCGGCAGTCAGTTCAGAGGTCCAGTTGGTCCCGTCAGTCGTTTTCAACCTTTTTTCCTCTCTGTTCATGAAGACTTAATGTTTCTGATGCCGGTGACAGGGCTGCGTTAAAAATGGATGCCTCCACCGGCCGCTGCTGACTGTTTGAGGGGCAGAGCGTAGGAAGGGACCGCAGACTCTGGGTCACATCTGCGAGGCTGGCTGTAATGAAAAGGAGGCGGTTCTGAATTATTGATTATTGAACTGAAACGTGGCTCCTCTGGGTTTGGGTTTTAGGCGGGTAAAGTGGAACACGAGGGGCTTTATCCCCTTTAACTGGTAGTAAAAGATAGTTTTCAGCAACAATGTGAAAGGCAAACAAACAGAAAATGTGACAACAATGAATAAATACTCGCCAAGTAAATATTTATTAGTAAGATTAAAGCTTTATATTACTCAATCATTTCCATTTGCATGACTGACAAAAGTCTTCAGTCTGGTGTTTTGGTCTCAACTAAATTTTTTTTTAAGGATAATTTTGTTTAAGAGACTCGATCTCAAAATGATAACATTGCCATTTATTGCAACAACTTCTGGGACAATTAATTGGCCGGTATAATCTGTTATCACGACAGGCCTGTTGGTACAGTAATATTATTTTGATCATATTCTTGTATAAATGATGTTTAATTTATTCCCTTAACAGTTTTTTTTCCGGACGGTAAATTGTCCCAGAAGTTACTGTAAAACACGATGATATTGTCCTTTTTGAGGCAATTTTAACTGATTTTAATGATAATGGCATAAAAAATCAAGAACACATTCTCAAAGATCAATAAACAATAAATTCTAATAAATAAACTGGAAGAATTATTCAAAAATAAATAAACAAAACAACACAAACAATATATTTAATTATGAAGTGTATGTAAACAACATTTTCTTTAAAAAAAAGAAGCTGGTTAAGACAAACAGCCGCTGAAGAATTTTGTCATCCAGTTTTTGGCAGAAAGAGAAAAGTGATAAATGATGCAATGGAACTTACTGAGCTTGTTTTAATTCATCATGTGATTAATTGATTGATAGCTTATTTTGACAGGCCCAGCTGTAAAACGAACCCAGAGTTATCGGCTTTATGAATGCTGAATTAAATCCCGGCGGTTGTTAAAGTCGCCCAGGAGGAAACGGGAATATTAATCCCATTAAGCCTCGTTCACCTCGGACGTCGTCGCTCCTGCCTCCAGGAACAGCGGCGCTCCATCTCTCCGTTACAGCGCCGTCGTCGATCGGTCGATCTGCAGTTTATCTCCGACCCGACTGGCTTTTACTTTGATAACTGAGGAAGCATTAGAGGTGAGGTGATTGTGGACTGGAGCATTAGCAGAGCTTTAAGTGGCTCTTCTGGAGCAGCTGAAATATTGACGGGTAAATCCAAGTCGTCACATTTAAACTTCCTGGAAGTTATATTCAATATTTCCTCCTGCAGAATCAGCTAGAATCTTAATGGGAAGGTGCATCTGGACTTTCTTTTGCATCTCATGAGATTTCTGGTCATTTTATCTCTTCCAGTTTTACACTTTTTGTCATTTTCTAAACAAATATTTAGGTCAAATTGTGGAGTTGTCCGTCAAAAGTTTCTTTTTTTCCATTTCTTTCTCCTTTGTGTTTATTTTGGTGAAGAAAGAAGGTCAGTAAGTTCAGAAACATGTTTTTGATTCTCTTTAGACTCATTTTACGTCATTTGAACCAAGTGAAGTTAAAACTGCCACTTGAGGAGTTTTTGGTTGAACAGATTTACATTCAAAGTAATTTTGAATGCATAGATTTTGTTGAATTGTTTTGGCTTAATTACTGCCCTGAATGTGTTGTTCTTCAATTAGTGATTAATCTATTAGAAATTTAGTTGACGACTATTTTAAAATCGATTAATCGCGATTAATCGTTTCAGCTCTAGATACCGGCCTAACTTTTGGACCAGTGGAAGTTGTTTAAACGTCTCTACATGTCAGGTTTGGTTAGTTGATGTCAAACTTTGAAGCAGCTTTTCTTTCTAAAAAAATAAGTTTTGTGTCAAAGCGTTCATGCATTCATTCGTCCCGTTGCAGCTGCATTTTGACACTTTTTGCACATGAATTGTTTGCTCTCCACTCTTGAAGCGCATGCAGCTGCAGGTAGAACAGCTGTTCTCAGTCATTACCCATCAGGCCTCTGGAACGGCAAACCGGCTCTTAAGGTGGCGACCTGGGAGAGTTGGCCTGAAGATGCCAAACCCAGAGCGGGTCGGTTTGGACGGGTTCTCCTGGTTGTCGCTCCTCCTGTTGGTGGGAAGCAGCTAAACTTTGAGCGCAGATAGATTTAGCGTGAGTCGGGGTCAGAGGTGACGGGAACCCAGCGGCGCTCGCTGTTTGTCTGTTTTATGGTGTTTGGCTTCAGATACGTCGGGCGGCTTTAATTTACAAGCTCGTCTCTCCTGACTGTCTGAAGCTGCTTCACCGTCGTAGTTTATTCTGCTTGTTTAGTTTCCTCTGGTGTCAAAATGTTTTGTTTTTGTGGTTTTCAAATGCAGTTCAAAAATGTTATATTTTTGTTAAACTTTTATATTTAATTAGGTTAAAATTATGACCAACATAATTTTCTTACAATGCAAAATGTAGAAATACCATATTTATGGCATTTCTAAAAGGTTTCTATGCTCTGTAATGCAAAACATTCTGCCAAATTATTTTATTTTACATTTTTTCCTCTGAAACTACAGCAGCTGCTGTGATACTGGTTGAGTCGTCTAAGTGTTAGCTTTGTTTTAGTAGCAAGATTATTGAAATAAAGTTTGCCATTGCTGAGAAAAACTCAGTTAGATTTGTGTATGTTGTTTTAAACGCAAGAGGTTTTTAAAGGTCCAAGGAAAGCAGAATCATTTCTTTATTTGAAACCAGTTTAACCAGTAAAACTTGATAAATTAAAGGTAATCTGGACGGATTGCTCTGTGCTTGGTCTCTGCAGCCTGCGCTGTGTGCATGTTTGGTTTTATTGTCCCGTCAGCTGTGTGTGTGTGAGTCATCTGCGGCTGTCGTCGGGTAGAAAACGGGAACCCGGCGTCCTTGTGCTGGGATTAATCCTGTGAAACTGGAGGTGGACATGCGATCCGGTTTAAATCTTTCACTGCATCTGTTGGCTGTTTGTCGTCCTGGGCAACAATAGCAGGATGTGTGGAGCAGTAATGATGGGGTCCGAGTGGAAAAACACCCAGACCTGAGTCAGAACCGGGGGAAATGGCAACAGTCCGACTATTTATCCCCCAGCTAACGCCGTTATTATCATGCAGGACGCAGCCGGTTCTGATCCGTCAGCTTTTTCACCCATTTCTGACTCAAAAAGCTGCTTTAAGGTTTGGTCAAGGATAGAAAAAAAATGTCTGCAGCCGAATATAAAGCAGGAAATCTGAGAGGAACCAGAACAATTGGACATTTTTAGCTGCAGACGGACAGGAAGTTGCTGTCATAACTCTGACCTCTGCAGACGTGGACGAGCTTTTAGGAGAGCAACTTCAGGATCACATGATCCGGTTGGTTCTGTTGACTCAGAGGATCGTCAGGATAAAGACAGTTATGAAATACTTGTTTTACAATAAAAACAAAATAAAAGAACTGGAAGCGTTCAGCATTTCAGCAGCGAGTTGAAAAACACAATAAACGATTAATCAATTAATCGCATGATCAATTAAAATGAGCTTCATAATTTCCATGCTGATTTTTTTTTTAAAGGGAAATTTTGTTTAGAGTCTTTATGATGTTTTATTTGTGGCTTTGGTTGTAAATAGTTTTTATTGTTTTTGTTTATTCATTTTGGATATCATGCCGGCGTTTATTGGATTATTACACCTTTTAGTTCCAGAGATTAAAATCAAGTTTGTTGGTCTTTTGAGTGGGCAAACCTGCAATATTTTACCATTTATCAATATATTACTTCAAAACTGTCTCAAAACAACGGCAGTAAGAAATGAGCTGTTTTATTGATGATGACTTCAGTTTCTGTTTGGATGGAACTGCTGCTCCATCTTTGTGTCTGCTTTACTTTAACTGGGCCGTTTTGAAATACGGAGGATTCATTTTCCCACTAAGCGCAGGGTTTGGGCCCGGACATGTCTGGAGAAGCGCGGCGGTTCTGATGCTTCAGCGGGAACCTGAGCAGGCCGCTCCCAGAGTCGGATCATTACAGCTTGAATTTTCCACGTGACCTAGTTTTCCTTTCCAACTCCTTCGCTCCGGGTTTCCCTCGCCACAGAGCTCTTCCTCTCCTCCTCTTCCTCTGCCCCTCGTCTTTATCCAGACCAGATCAAGACGGTTTCTGCAGCCTTAGAAATCAAAAAGCTCATTTCGCCTCCAGTCCGGTTCAGTAAAACTTATTTTGGGTTGAAAATGTCTCTCAATCTTTTTGAAAAAATAAAATTAAATAAATAATAATAATAAAGCTGCTTGTTATGTGTTCATGTTTTCTAATTTTAGGTTGTAAGACAAAACAATAAAAAAATTTTATGGAATGTTATTAGTAGAAAATGCTATTAAAATCTTTTTTTTTTCTTCTAAAGTTTATAAACTTTAAGGTTCACAAACTTGATACATTTTGTCTATTTAATATCTGTAAATGCATGTAAATCAAAGTTTTGGCCTGTAAAACTGATTCTGATGTCTTCAGTCAGAGACTCCTTCCAATTCGCTGTAACACAGACTGCTACATCAGATCTTTCCTGCCATCACCATCTACAATAACTCTTTAAATAATCTGAATCAGTATGAGTTAAAACAACATTTAAATCTATCAAGTATTTTGGAATTTAAAAAGCCCTGAAAACATTACTGGTTGTTTTTGGAGTCTTTTTACTGCATTTATTCCTTTTTAGTAACGTTTTGCCAAAGTTACTAGGATCCACTTGCAGCTCCAGAGATTAAACCCCGTCAGCGTTTATCTTTTTATGTCCACATTTTAAATCCAGTAGTTTGATTCTGCATGATGTTTCTCCTTGTAGTTATTTCTGCCTACATCCCTCCCCTTCCTGTTCTCCTACTTCCTGTTTCGTCATGCTCTCCAGCTCGCGGCAGGAAAAGCAGTCGCTGCCAGAGCCGCAGCAGGGTTTCCCCTCTGCTTGTTGGACCGACGGCAGAGAGACGACGGAATAATGGAGCTTTTTACTGAATTCACTTCGTCATCTTTAAGCTCTTAAACCTGTTTTTATTTCTACTGGGCTCATACAGATGCTTAAATTTCAATTTGTTTTCAAGATTGATATCTATAGAAAGTGCCTAATATTCAGTTTTGTAATAAAATGAATCTAAAGTATCCAACCTAAAGTATTATTGTTTTAGGTTAATTAAAAAAAACTAAATTATTTCTATTAGCTAAATGCTAGAAAACTTGGTGAGAACATTTGTTTAGTGCTTTATATTGTCTTATTGCTGAAAATGTGTTATATAAATAAAATTACCTTACCCTTTTATTTTCTTTTACTTTCTTTGTATTTTGTATTTAGGCCTGTCATAATAACACATTTTGCTCGACGATGCATTGTCCCAGAAGTTTACTTCATTTGCATAGTGCTGGAAAAGTTTGGAAACTGGAAGATGACTTTTTCTTTGGGTAAAGTGTAATTTAACCCAAGCGGCGCTGCTGTGGCGCGGCGGCGCCGGACTGTTTCAGCCTGGGCTTCTGGGCTTCCAGGCTGTAAATCCGTCTCTCTTCCTCCCTCAGTCCCCTTTTCATCCCTCCGGGTTCTTACATAACCCGGGTCCAGCTGAGTTTTAGTAAAATGATCAATGAGCTTCATTGTGCATCCATCAGTCTGTGAGTGTGTGTGTGTGTGTCGGGGTTGAGCGCTCGGGCCGGACAGAGTCAGTGAGTGTGAAATATTTTCTGTGTTAGAGAGTTTGTGTGTGAACAGCGGCCCTGTTGTTGGACACGCTGCTTCATGTTTGGTTGTGACCTATGATAAAAATCAGATTTTTACAAAAATCAACAGAAACAAACAAGCTGATTCTTCCTGAAGTGACTGCAGGTGTGACTTGAATGAGCAACGAGGAAACGGACTTTAAACTGCAGGAAAGCAGCTGGTCTGGTCCAGGAAACGTCGTCAGTGAATCTGGAAAGAGGACGACTTTCCTCCCAGATGAAGCAGGAAGGGATCTGAATAAAAGGACGCTGCTTGTTTCCTGACAGTCTGAAAGTAAAGTGAGGTGTGAATACTTTATTCAGCTGGATAGAAGTTGGTTTGCTTGAATGGGATTATAAGAGCGATAGAAAAGGAAAAGAAAATATATTATAAAGTTGTTTTAGAATATTTGGAATAAATCGTCTCCATCTTTCGTTTTTGTTTCTTTCTGTCATTTGTTTTTTCTTCTTTCTGACCTTTTTTCATTCATTTATTCGTCTTTCATTTACTCTTTCTTTTTAGCCTTTTGCTCTGTCGTTCTTTTATCTTTATGGTTCTTTTTTTTTCTTTAGAAATCCTTTTTCATGTTAATTTATTCAGAATTTTGAGTCAAAAATTATTTCCATTAAAAAAACAGAGCTGAGCAGTTTTTGATAATTTTTTTTTTTTCTGAAATATATTTACGTGTCTAAAACCTTTGGATTTGTGTATTTTGGCACTGATGGCATTCCCTTGTGATGAATTATTACAGTCAGCTTAACTTGTTTATGCAACTAAAAGTGAGCATAAAAGTCATTTCTTCTCATAACAGTGAATCTTTGCGTCGTATTGATTCGATCCTAACCAGCTGTGGAAGTGAAGAAGTGGCCGCTGCTGTTAGCTGGAATGTGTGGAGCATAAAAATGCAGCAGGGCTGTGAAGGAGGAGGAGAGAAAGCTGTTGATGAATTAGTCATGAAGGCGCTGTGGAGGCAGCACAGGGGCCAGCGCTCCTCCTGCTGCCTGCATCGACTGCAGCAAACCGCCGCAGTCCGTCCGCCATGCAGCCTCTCCGCTCCCATGGGCGTTCTGCACGTCCCCCTTTGTCTTCCTGCACCGCTGCATCTCTGCGGCTTGGTGCAGAAGCATTCCTCTCTTCACACCTTATAAGAGCTCGTTTAATCTGTTCAGGATTACATTTGTCTCCACAAAGCAGGACGCTGCCGATGGTCAGGAATGTTCTGCTGGGATGGAAATTGTTGCTCTGAGTCGACAAAATCTGCTTATTTCTGTTTTCACGTTGAAGCAATCATGACGCCTTCGTTTGTTGCATAAATAAGACCTGAGTTTGTGTGATAATTACCTCCTTTCAGTTCTTTTTGTGCACGTTGTTCACCAGAGTCACAAGAGCGGCGTCGTGGCCCAGGGCTGTCCCTCATGTCGGACGCTTTTTAAAAATATCTTGTTGCAGCGTGAAGAGAGTTGAGCAGATACAAAACGGGGAAAAATTTGGAGTTTGACGTCAAACGGTTGCAGATGTTTTATTTACAGAGATTTTAAAAACACATTTTGCAATATAATTATAGCAAAATTGAACTAGTCCTCTTACCACAACAGACATATTTTGATTTCTTGAGGTTTACCTGCAGATTTATTTCTACCCTAAGGCTGTAACACATAGAATAAGTGTCTGTGCTTCCTTAAAATGTCTTAAATTCCTAAAAAAAAAAAAAGTAATTTGGCCTTAAATTTTGTCATAGCAGGACTATTTAATTACATATATATCTTTTTTGCTGGGCAAAAATTTGAGTTGCGCTCAGACGTCTTCATCTGCGTTTTGTGGCTGGAGGCTAATGCTAATTAACTAGCTATCCTTGCTAGTTAGCTTTTATTGCCACTGATGACTAAGTACAAATTTACCAGCAGTTGGCTTAACAATGTGTTTCTTTCTGCCACTTTCTAACTTGTGTTTCCAGCCTTTATGAGTCTAGTATGGAAGCATTTAGCTAACAAAGCTAGGAAATAAACCCAGTTCTGGTTAAAACGATAAAACTTTCTCTGTTGGCGATAGACTCTAGTCACCTCTGAAAGACCCTGCAAGGTATAGAGGAAGAAAAGACGGGCATTTCTGATCATAGCGACTGTGTGAACCTTCAGGTCCGATTGGCTGTTTCTGTTCAAACCCAGCGAGATGAAAGGAAGAGCTGAGTGGCTGTGAGACTGGAGACGGGGTGACTTTTAATCTGCTCCAATTCCTTCAGCCTGTGACTCTCAGCTGACTGCACAACAATGGCCCAGCAGAGCGAGGCCACCAACAGGTCCAGGAACCGCAGGGAGGCCGAGGAGACGCTCGGAAAAACTGCAACATCAGCAGCTTTTAACTGGACCTCACTCCCAGTTCATACAGTCATGCAGAGTTGGTGTGATCAGGTATTAAACTAGTGAAGCCAGAGGCCTGTGAAAACTATTTGACTCATAACTAGGAATGCATCGATGTGAAAGTTTGGGCCGATATCAGTATCCAATATTTCTGTTATGAAAGCTAAATGATATTTAATGATAATTTATATTTTTCTCTTGTGATGGTGTGAAAAACTATTGACCAATCTGAAAGTTTTGAACCTAATAACTCATATTGATAACGTTGTTAATGGATATATACTGACATGCTGTGGAAAAAAACCACTGTCTTTGCTTCTCTGGTAAAATTTTGTGTCCTGGAAGGAAAATATGAAAGTAATTGATCGGGACTGGTGATTAAGTGGAAACACTATTGGAATATTTCCTGTATTGATTTCTCCTTCGCTCCATTAGCCGGATGTGTGTGTTGATGTGTGTGTTTGCGTGTTAGCTCATGCGTAGAGATGGTTAGTCATTCAGATTGGTAATCTGCTCCACCACCGGGCCTTAATCCCATTCATCTGCTTTACTCCAGGAATGATTTTGGGATCTTTTGACTGATTCGATGCAGATAAAACCAAAACATTGCTGAGTTTTTCTCCTCCTGCAGCTCCAGACACAAACCTTAAAGCCGCTGCGCTCCGACTCCATCGCGCTGCAGTCAGTCAAACGTCTGTAAAGTGCCGAGCCGTTGAAAATCCCAACAATCCTCCCTGTAAGCTTCTTGGCTTTGTGTGTCAGCAGTACCGCGCTCCTCAGTCCCTCCTCCCACCTACGGCTGATTTAAGGTGCTGTAAACACTAACAAGATGGCTGCTGGTGGGATCAGTTCCTCCCATCAGGAGTTTGTGGATTCTTTTGGTTACTGGAGGCCTGGGAGTTTCTGGTGTCAGTCAGGAGATTTATTTATTTATTTTTTCAGTCAAAAGATTATTTTTAGTTTTTTTAAATCCGTAGTTTTTACCGTTATGTTCTGCATTAGCAGCTGTTGATGGGATGAAGATGTTCTGATCGGGTTGAAGTCCGGCAGGTTCTTACTGGAGATTTTGGTCCTTCAGTCGTTATGAAGCTGATTCTGCAGTTTTTAATTCAGGAATCCTGGAATTACCTGCTGTCCTCATCTGGATTAGCACAGAAACATTTGATCCGTTCGTCCGTCCGTCCATCCATCCAGCCGTCATTTGTCTGTCTGTCCTTTTATTGGCCATCAATTCATTTGTTTATCCATTTATCCTTCCATCCAGTCCAACATTCATCCATCTGTCCATCCATCCATCTTTACATCCATCCATTTATCCATCCAGCCTATCATTGGTTTACATCAACCAGTCCACAAAGTGTGACTGCGTCAGATGTCGGCGCTACGCATGGCTGTAATGAACGGGAAGCAGATCTAGCATGGGCCACAGATCTGATTGTATCTTTCAGTGTTGTTGGCATTTGTTCAGAGTAACAGAGGTTTATATCGTGGCGTTTTGGTCCATCTGCCAGAGCGTCTCTAACCGCCACCTGCAGGGCTGCAGACCTCGGCTCTGCGTTCAGATCTTCCTTCTCGTCTCTCTTCCACTCGATATTTTCTCTGCTCTTTTCTAACGGTTGGGTTTTCTCTCAACTCCCATGATTTAGTGCAGTTATCAGCAAAGTAAATAAATTTATGGTCCCTGGTGGAGCGTGCCATCAGCCAAGGCGGGGGATAAAAAGAGGGCCAGAAATAGGAGGGGGATGGTCCGGCTCTCCTGGATTTCCCGTCTGCCACCCCTCTTTAGTTAATCCTCGCCCCCACCCATCATCGTCTGATGTTTACTGAAATCACCGCAGTCGGCATTTAGAGGTGTGATGGTGTGAAGAGGAGGGGGAAGGTCATCCAGAACATTTCCTGTTTGCTTTTCATTTCCGTCTAGATCTGCCATAAATCAGTTTGGGATTTTAATCAACCAGTCTGAGTGGAGTAAACCAGGGGAGACCAGTTCCAATCCCACAGGGACGGCGTCCTGCCGGTTTGAGACGCGTCTCTGCTCCAACGCAGCTGACTCAGCTGGTCCAATTAAATCCTAACGTTCTGCTAATGAACCATCATTAGATTCAGGTGTGTTGAACCAGGGAAGGCCTCTAGACGCCCCTGTCCTGAACGACCCTGTTGAAGGACTCTGTGGGGTCGGTTCATTTCGTTCACGCCCATCTCTTTACTGTTGTTGTTAAATCTCTAACATGTCCTGTAGATTCATTCAGAAATATCAGACTGAGTTCATTTGACTTGGACTTGAGGTGAAAAATTTGACTCTGAATGAAACATTTAAGACTTGGAACAAAAGACCCCAAACATAAAGTGGACCTATTATGCAAAATTCACATTTTGCAAATTTTTATTCTTCCATTTGAGTTTCTTCTTCTAAAAAAAAAAAAAAAAACGGCTCAAACGCTTAAAAAAAAAAAAAATCACCTGGCTGTTTTTTTTTGACAATAAGTTAAAGTTTTTGGTGTCTGGAAAATGAGCCATTTCAAAAACTTCCCAATTGTTGAGTCACACTGTGCCGTTACCTAGCAACCCCAGTCAAGCCCAGCTTGTTACCTAGCAACCCAAGCTGAGCTCCAGCACGTTTGGTCAGCTGGTTTTTTCCGCTGTATGCTCTGTACAATGGCTGCTGGAAAAAGCAAGTGTTTTGTTGTTGATTTTGTGCATAAAATGTGCTGAGCATGTTTTGTATAACCCATAGTAGACCGAGCCTAACCTGTTCAAGGAAGCACGATGGGTCACCTTTAACTTGGGATGAAGTAATTTCACTTTGTGTCGGCAGAAAAGACTCGTCTCGACCGGCGATAAAAGCCCCTAGACCGGGAGTTGAGATGAAATCCTTGTTTCTTCTCTCCTAGTCTTAACATGAAAAATTCAAGAGTTGACTTGGGGCCCAAGACTCCAGGCTTGACCTGGATGTGTGGAAGTGACATCATCAGCCGCCGGTGCCAGTCAGGATGTATTAAATTACCTGAAGCTTGACTGAAGTTACGAAATGATGTAAGCAAAGAAATCTGCGGCCGAGTCAGAACATTTAAGGGAATGAAGAAATATAAGAAGCTCAAAGGAGCCAGACGACTCAGTTGATGTTGACTCATGTCACAAGAAAACTGGTTTGTCCTTTAAGTTTAGGAGCCGTTAAAGCCTGAAATGTTTCCTGTGTCAGAACGAAGTGGCTTAAAATGCAACAAAATGCTGAATATGACTGAAAAAGTAGAAACAAAAGGCCTTACAATAGAAATCTGGATGCTTGGGTGGAAATGTAATTCAGACTACCAGCATTGATGAAGATTATTTCACAGTTGTGTTGGTTAATAACATTTCATCATCTCTAACCGGGCGGCTAGACCTGCATTACAGCCAGCTGAGGGTTGCTTAACACCTCACTGTACACTGCAAAAACACACAACCTCACCAAGTATTTTACTTTAGTTTCTAGTGCAAACAATAATACACTTAGATTAAGTGCATTATTATTACAAAGCTAACTTTCCAGAAAAAAAAGTGCATGTTTTCAGTTAATAACTCTTTAATATTGATGAAAAAGGGATTGGCAGATTATTTTACTTGTAACACAGGAAAAATGTCTTGTTAGTGAAATAATCTGTCAGTATTGATGAAAAACTAGACGTTTTTCATCAATAATAAGGAATTATTGACTCTAAACAAGCTTTCATGTCATGCAGAAAGCTACTTGTAAGTTAGATTTGTCTTATTTCAAGTGTACTAAGATATTTTCACTAGATACTAAACTAAAATGCTTGGTAAGATTTTGTGTTTTTGCAGTGCAGCTCAGGTGGATCATGATGAAAAACAAACAGCAGAGACATTTTGGAAAGTTGATCCCTTCTGGAACAAATACTTCAATTATTACAAGCATTAACAGAAATAAAACTCTAATGAGGAGCTGATCTGTTTGCTTGTCGTCCTTTAGCTTTAAATAAATTCCCGGAGTCGTGTTTTGGTCTTGGAAATGTCCCGAATAGGGACAGTAGGGAGAGGAGGCGTGTGTGAGCGCTGTCCTGAAGGGAAACCGCCATCAGCTTCCCGAAACGTCGCGCCGTCATGTTCGGTTGTCACGTGGGAGGCTGGCCGGCCCACCGAGTCCCGTTTCCACTCTGCTGGAATGACGCAGACGTCCAGGTCTGCTCAGGTGAAACCTTTACTGCCGTGAATTCCTCCGAGCGGAAGGGGCGACGGCGGCTGGAAAAAGCCTTTGCAGCGGTGACGCAGCAGAACGCAGTGAGAGCGAGACTGGAAGACATTCCTGGAATAACTTATAGGCTGGAGGGAGGAGAAAGGAAGTCAGGAATGTTTTAAAGAGACAGACACTGAACAGCTATTCATACAAAGAAAACTGCTACGTTTCTGGATGGATTCTTGAGTACATTGTAAAGATTTAAGTTTTTTTTTTTTAATGTTTCTGAGCCCACAATCCTTCTGCTTCTACACTGAAAAACACTTCTTACCAAGTGAAATAAATAACCGCCAGTGGAACTTGCAGTTATTCATCAATATTAAGGAATTTTGTACTTAAAACAAGCATTTAATCTTACAAAAAAGTTACTTGTAAGTTAGTTTTGTCTTTTTTAAAGTATACTTCATATTCGCATTAGAAACTAGATAAAAATACTTGGTAAAAGTGTTTTTGCAGTGTACATAAGTGGTGTCGCAAAAAATGTAATTGATTTTCCAGTTGGTCAGACATAAACTAAATCCACGATTCTCTTTAAAGTTTGTGTGGCTCTAGTGGGCTTTAACTAACCAGTAGATTCCATTTATACCACAATCAGTCATCGGATTTCTGTAAAAACGGGGATATGTAAATGATTATGAAGCTGAAACATAAAAATAATTTCCTTGGGAGAAACAATCTGTTTTAGAGATTTTCTTCAGGAGATTAAATCAGCGTCCAGAACCAAACAGCCGCTCCTGTTTTCTGCAGCAGGTTTGGATTCTTTTACAGAAAGTTGTAAAAATCAGATTAGAGCCCAGACTGTCGCCCTGATTGGTTTTTTAGTTTTTGTTGGTCTGCACATCATGTGTGAAAATCAGGTCAGTCTCTTGGCGAACGACGTTCTTGAAGGTTTATTCAGCCGTGGTTTCAGTTCTTGGGAATTCAAGTGGCATCAGTGGGTTTCAGTGGTGGACGGTTTGAGTTTCAGCTGGAAAATCAAATCTTTGTTCAAAAATAAAACTTAAAACTCTGCAGAAAAGCTGCAGAGGTGTCTGGAGTGTGTTGCATGCAGTAAAAGTTTCTCTGCGGCTGTTTTAAACGAGCCGCGTTTCCGTAGATCCTGCTCCATGATCACTG
The DNA here is from genome assembly GCA_903067095.1 of Girardinus metallicus. Lineage (NCBI taxonomy): Eukaryota > Metazoa > Chordata > Actinopteri > Cyprinodontiformes > Poeciliidae > Girardinus > Girardinus metallicus. The sequence goes on from CAEGAE010027910.1 coordinate 66,245, forward strand.
TGCTGACAGACAGAAAGGTGAGTGGCGGCGTTAGTCTACCTGTCTGTCCTCCCTCCATGCAGAAACCACACACACACACACACACCCACACACACACGGAGCCTCAGGTTCTGATAACGTCACGCTTGGTTCGGTGCCAGCTTGTGTTTTATGATCTAACGAATCATTAACATGTGACCCGGCTGTTTACACTAATCCTGATTATTATCCCATCAAAGGCTTGTTATGATAAGAAATATGTCAATTCCTGATTCATAATGATTGACAGTAGTGGATTATTGTGTTTTGATAAGTTGTTGGTTGCGGGAAAGGAAATGGATCAACTTACCACCTTGAAAACATAAATCCGATTCTTTTCTTCATTTATAAATGGTATAAATGTATATTTCCAGCAATAAAACACAAACGTCTGGTCATTTTGTGTTGCAGTTTTGGTCTGGATTCTGTCTAACCTGTGTTTGCTACTGCGAGGCGTTTAGGAGTAATAGGAGTGTTCTGTGCTGCGTTCAGGTGGATGTTTGTCCTGGATTTACCTGGCTTGGTTTAAGTTTCCTCCTGCAGGGAGCAGAGATAAAAAAGGCCTTTTTTTTAGGAAATGTCTCTTCGGGTATCGGATGAGTCGGGTCGAGCTCGCGGCTCGGCTGAGCTGCTTCCCATCCCAACTACTCCCAGGATTCAGGGAGGAGTTTTAAGATCGAGTTTAATTTTCTGTGAACTTTTTTTGTTTGTAAAATTAAATGTTTTCCAGTAAATGTCAACTTTTCATTGCTCCACTTTTTAAGATATAATTGGATTTTTTTTTTTTTTCATCCAAACTGCAGATCAGCAGTAAAAAAACAATATTAATCCTAATGCAGCAAAAAGCTGCTGTTGGTATAAAGTGATATTGTGCGAAAAATTTACAGAGAACAATAAACGTTAGAAGAGAGAATATATTTTTAATCATAAAAGCTTTTACCCATTGTGTTCTGCTGTTTATGTGCCTGAATGTTGCTGCAGGCGTTCCCCTGGGTCTGTTGTGATTGCTCAACTCATGTCCTCGTAAATCCCATCAGTAGCTGGAAATAATTCCACCCTCCGGTTGTAATTTAGCATTTTCCCCTCATGGTGCCTGATAGAAAACTGAGCAAGCAGAAGACAGAGTGTTTTTATTATGTCACAGCTTCAGTGTGCTGTTTCTCCTTCACGCGGCCGGTCCAGCAACAGCTCCGTGCGTCTGAGCTAAACTTTGTCTCCGGCCTCCCAGAGCTGAACATTTGAAGAGCATTTCTCAGAAAGTGCGTCCGAGTTTTTGCCTCTCCAAGCCCACTTCAGCCTGAATGCGTCTCGGCTTCAAGAGTTTGCTGTAAACCTGGAACCTGGTGATGGTTGGTTTCACTTAAAGCTCACTTGACCCGGGTTCAGTCCAGAAGCTGCTTCCTCTGATTCCCTCCCAGTTGTTCTGATATGAGAACAATTTCCTGTTCAGAACCGTAAGCTGGCGTTGTTCTGTTTGAAGGCTGCAGCTTCGTCCAGACGGTTGGTTCTGCAGCGGCTCAACATGCATTTCCTTTCATTTTAGTAGGAGACGTGGATTTAAAAGCACTCGCTGTGGGAACACAGAAAGATAACCGATGCCGGCCCTTTAAGGAAGCCTGTGGCCGCTTTTCCCTTCCTCATACGCTAATAACCGAGGCCGGAGGTTTCCTCTCTGCTTCTGTAGCATTTCGTCCTCTTCTGTCACTTCCTGCGGTTTTTTAAGTGAAAGTGCTGCGATGAGTTGACTTTCACTGGACATCTGACTGAAACCTCCTTAAAGAGTTCAGTTTTTGTCGTTCTATCCATTAAATTATGTGTGTTTTATATATATTTACTTTTATTATTATCATTATTAGTTTAATCATTTATGATATTTGTAACTTTTCTTTTATTTTGTTAGTGTTTCTGCTTTATTTGACCCAAATCTTTGTTGTAAGAAGTGGAGATTGGAAATCATTTAGAGCTCATTTTTTTGGACTGTAGTTTCAGAAAAAATATTTCGGTTTTTAAAGTTTTACTACAGTATTTTGTGGTGCTGTTGTATTTATGACAAAAGTGACAATACAAACTATTTGTTACTACTTTTACAGCTAACTTTATGGCTGTGTCGGCATTGCACAGTAATTATAGCTCAACAAACACATTTTTTTATTATGTATTATTTTGTATTGATATAAGTTTATGTCCTTGATCATTTATTTTAATTTTTACTTTTTTTAAATTTTGGTGCTGTTTTTTTTCCCCTTCTGAAAAATCAAATTTCTAATTTCTAGTTCGTTTTTTTTCTATTTTAATTTCTGTTTTTCCCTAAACAATTTTTCTTCATTTATTTTTTTCATGCTATTTACATGTTTACCTTCCACTTTATTAAGCTTTTTGCTTTGTAATTTATCTGAATGCAGTCATGATCTAAGACGCTGGACGTCTCCGGCTCTTTAAAATGTTCTTCCTGATTAATTTAAACTTGCGTTAAAATCTGTGCATCTTATTGAAGGAGCTCGAATTAATAATTCATTTTATTAATACATTTTTTGTGATTTATTCTTAGCCTTTATGTAGTTCTCCAATTTTGGGCTTGGCCACTTTATTTTAGCTAAATCCCATAAACCTCTGTCTGTAGATCTCCTTAATTATTCGAAGTAGCATTGAGTAGAAAAGGTTCTGGTTCCAGGTCCTGCAGAACCCAGGAGTAAAAATCTGGATAATCCAGTGAGTGACTGGTGTACTCTGTGGCTTTTAAAGCCAGCTGATGTGTGAATGAAAGCTTTCCTGTGAGCGATGAGGTCACAGCAGGTGGTCAGCAGACAGAAGCTCCTCCTGACGTCGGGTCAGCAGCTGAGGAATGCACACACACACACACACACGCACACACCCACACACACACTCCCCCATCCAGAAACTAACCTGAGGTTGATGGATTGGGAGGGTGTATGCTGGGTGTGTGTGTCATGTGTCGTCCCAGTTGTCCCGACCTTCAGAGTCCAGTTGTCCCTTTTGAGTTGGGGGTTCCCCTGCAGCTCCTCCTGCTCTCACACACACACATACACACACTTGACAGCCCAGCTGTTGGCGGTTTGAGGGTGTGACCGGGGTCTGCCGGCTGCATTCAGATCGGCATTTGCATGCTACGACTGACTGCTGACATTGCAGGGCGTGGACGTCCCCAGACATTCAGGCAGGAGACGCAGCCGTCCCTCTGGATCTGTGCAAAGTCCCGGTGCAGGAAGTCGTTTCCTTCCAGGAAGTCCAAGTCCTTTTCTGCTCAGTTTAGTCTTTTAAATCTGATTCATTCAGGGAGAAAGACATGAATAAGACATGTTATAAATTAATAAAACTAACTTTATTGAACTATTTCAAGGTTAAATCCCTCACATCTGTAAATTTGAACCAGAGTGAAAACGATCTCAAATGGATCGAATAATAGTAATTAATTTAGTTATCGATTAATCGTTAACTGAAGTGTACAGACTAAAAAATCCCATTTGCAGTAAAAACAACACACTCAGGATGATAATTAAGCCAAAACTATTCAATATTTGTATACATTTTGTATTTAAGATTAAAAAAAACATTTTTTTCTGTAAATATGTTCATCCCAGAACTCCTCAAAAAGCAATTCTAGGTTCACCTGGTTCAAATGTGACAAATCTTTTATCCGATTAGTTGTCAGAATAATTGATTAATCGTCAGAACAATCAAATAATCATCTGAATAATTATTAGTTGCAGCCCTAGTTTGAGATGTCGGTTAAATGTCTCTAAATTGAGACAAACGTTTCCATCTGAACGTAAACCTTCAGCTGGACTCGGCCTCGTTACAGCAGGTCCAGCGGATAAAAACCCATTCACAGCGCTGAGAAAACGGATTGAGGCTTAAAATGGCGGAGTTCACAGAGGGTCTTTATCCGTCTTAACGGCTGGAAGTAGGCACCAGGTTGAACAGAGACGACTGAAGGGAACTTCCCAGCAGCTGATGAGTTCTGGTGAGCACTGGACCCGCCCCGGCTTCAGAGAATCTGAAAAATGATCAAAGATGGCCGAGTGTTTGCCAGATGAAGACAAATGTTGGCCGCCTGTCGCAGCCGCCATCGATCCAGTTTCCCAAGCAGCTGTATGAGCTCCGGCTGAATGTCGGAGAGGACGGATGCAAGAGCAGAAAATACAGAAAAAAATCAAATGTACACGAGGAATATGCTGCTGAAGCTCCTCCTGGGATAGCAGTGGTTGGTCTGGAGGAGGTTTTATTCTATAAACAGCTTCACTCCTGGTTGATAAGAAGGCAAAATACTTAATTTACTTTCCTTCACGTTTTCTTTCCAAGTGGCTGCAGCTTTTTCTTTTGTTTTCACGCTTGGAGGACAAAGTGAAGGACAGCAGCAGATAACTTGTATCTAAAAGTCTTTTTCTTTAAGAAATGGAGACCATTTCCAGCAAAAAGCCAAGAGCTGAATCATCATTAAGCACATTTAGACTTTGCTTTGAAATTATCGTGTGATTTTTGATACAAAAAAGTCAAATATTTCTCTAAAATAAAAGTAAAGCTAAATCCAGCAGTAGCAAAGTTAGAGCTGTTCTAGTCCATCATGATCTTAATCAGTTTCTTCCAGATAAAATATCTGAATTTGTTAAAATGTGCATTTCTGTCTTTCATGGGCTGCAACTAATAATTATTTTAGTTAGTGATTAATTGATTATTCTAATGATTAATCAATTCATTTTTCTACAAAAAAAAATGGGGACATTCAGCAGATTTTTCAATTATTATTTAGGAATACCCTAAACGATCCGGTCTGGTTCTGGTTCTGGTTTGTTGAGGTGGGAACTGCGAGGACGAATCGTCAGAGCGAGGTGTTGTTCGGGTCGGGAGGAGAAACGGCTCTTCCTCTGATTGCTGCGAGCGAGCGGTGATCCACTAACCAAACAAAGGAGCGTTTATTCGGCCGGGCCCGGCGCTGTCACGAGAGACGAGCTGGATAAATAAATCAGGTGGTGAGGATCATTTTTAGAGCCTGGGTTGAACAGAACCGCTCTGTCGCTGCACGTCGGTCCTCAGTGATCCAGACGGGATCAGACCAGCTTTTTTCACTGCGTTTCTGACAGAATAATTACATTAAACACACGATTTTACCCCTGGGTTGCTGTGAGAACGAGGCTAATCTGTTTGTGCCGTATTAAATAACGTGTTAACTTCCTGCTCCGCTCCAACCTGTAGAGGAAAGTTCAGAAAACAACCTTTTGTTGATTCATTAACCTCACAGCAGCAGATTCAGGCTTCATCAGCTGATTTTAACCCCTTCAGAGAAGAAGAAGAGGCTAATCAAAACAAAAGTCTAAATGTGACGTTGAAGTTTGTTTCTGTGCTGGAAAGTTTTTATTCTCATCACTGCTGCCTGTTTATCTGAATCTGTTCCACATCTTGTTAGTAATGGATTTTTTTTCTTTTGATTAGAGTTTTTTATATTCAATGTTCAGACGGAAATGGTCTAAATTTAGATACTTCAGTCTCATTTCAGCAGGTGGTATTTTATTCTAAAACTTGTTAAAATGAAAACAAATGCATAATTTTCTAGCACAGATCGTATTGAAAATGAATTTTTGATTCATTTCCAATAAATGTTAAATTTTACAGCTTCACCAGAGGTGAATAAAAAGATTTAAAATTGCTAAAAATGTAAGATTAAAAGGAAATTTTTAAAAAAGTGCAAAGAATAATCTAAATCGATTGATTGTATTTGTTCAAAACTGCATATTGGCAAGTAACAGCCAAACAGTCGCCAAAGTCGAGCTCAGCAAATTGAGCTAAGCAGATTTGCATTGCAAAAATCTGCATTGCAGGAAGTGCATATTTTTAAACAGGAAGTGGGCCCAGATTCTGCCCAAGGCCTCAAATATATTTGGACCAGTCCTGGTCATTATGTGAATAATTCAAGAGCCGTGACTTCATGTGAAGTCGAGTTGTAAAAGGAAAAATTTATATTTATTTTCTTTCTTCGAGAAAATATACTGGAGACTAGAAATTTTTAAGAGCATGAAAGAAAAGCAACTGCACTTGTACTTTTTAAATTTAATTTACTACACAGTATTCTTCTCATAGGTATTCATTCATTTATGAATGAACAGAGAATTAAAAGACAGAACTAGAGAATCGGTGGCTTTTTCCAAACGTACGGGTCTGAACAGAGAAGAACGGAAAGACCAGGTGAAGCAAAGGAGATGAAAGAGAGCAGAGGGAATGGAAAGATTAACGTTTGACAATAAAGCAGGAAAGAAATGTGAATGCTGAGAAAGTGATCTTAATCCCATCATGTCAGGGAAAAACAAAATGTTTGATAGCAGATTGGATCACATCACTGCTGCACCTGCAGATAATAATGCAGAATGTTCTGATGTTTATGTAGACAAAGGAAAATACTCAGAAAAATAATAAACTACCCATTCAGATGGGATCTGAGGCTAAAAGGAGCTGCAGAGATTTCTGACAGGCCTGAACAAGAAACCTGCTTCAGGTCAGGAGTTCCTTCATGTTCCCTAAACACTTTCAGATCGGGTCGGTCTTCTGTATTTTACATTCTTCTCTGAATAAAGACAGATTTAGGAAAATTGCTGTGTAAACAGGCAAAACAAAGCAGTTTGATTTGGTCGTCAGATGAAAGACTCAGAACTTGAATTGGCCCACGAATCCAACTTTAACATTATTGAAGAAGTGGAACAGAAAATGTTGGCTGTTTTCCCACCTGACTTGTTTGATTGGGAACCACAATTGCAACATTTGTTACATTTCAGCTGGTGAGGCTCTCTTTCTCACTGGACTGTTTCAAACTAACCAAACTTTAAAAGAACCGTTCCCCCAATTCGCCCGTGGGGGCGCTGCACCAAGAACCACTGAAGGAAACAACAAAAACCTCAGAAGAAGTTTTTGTTGTTTCCTTCAACAAAAGGAAACAACAAAAAGCCAACTTCTTTCTTCACAAAATGTCAACAAAAATGAAGTGGCGTCGGATTTTGGCGTTTGGGTTTTTTTTCCGTAAAAGAACACAAACCATTTCTCCTGCTAGCGCTAGGCTAGCATGTCTATTATGGTAGCATTTACCCAGAATGCCCTGCGCTGTAGTCCTCTTCCTTTTGGAGCAGTTTCTGGTCCTCTTGATGTTCGCATATGGATTCGAAATGCACCAGAGTTCACTTGTAGCATGTAGCGCTGTAGCATTACAAAGGCAACATATCTTTGTAAAGCATCTTTTTGTTTTCTTTATTGTGTTTAAAGATACGGATGGTTGATGCTGTTGCTCATGGTATGATAGATTGACTTTTTGAGAGAAGCAGTAGACCATATAAATTTTTATCAAAATTATCATGTGACATGTTCATTTTAAACCTTAAATGAATGAAACAAAAATAAATCTAAACGGTCTGTTTCTTCTGTTTTTTTTCCATGTTGCTGCTGCTGCGTTTCCTCTTGACTTCCTCCAACAAAGGTAAACACATCAGTTTCTCTTCTTTCTCTTCATCTGCTGCTTTCGTTTTAAATTTCCAGTTGTTTTTGTGTGATTGTTTGGGATTTCTGGAGGAATTTCCCTTGTCTTGTGAAGCGTCTTGTTGGAGAAACATGAAACTTCTCATGTTTACTGATTATCGGTTTGATATTTCCTGCCAACACCCCTGGACGCCCGGGTCGCGGGGCTCCGGCCCCTCTTTAATCCAGAGGATCTGGTTTAAGAAGTGGGGAAAACACGCGCCGCTGTCCCGTTGCCGTGGTTACAGCCACAGGAAAAGCGTGCTTTGGGTTTGTGTGCGTGCTTGTTTTTGATGAAGCGGGCTGCTGTTGACGGGCCTGTTGGAAAGAGGAGACCCGGCAGGGGGGCGTTCAAGACGGCCGAGGAGTTTTCAGCTTTACTGGGTTGGAAATTTCCAAAGGAAGGCCAGACGTCGAGCGGAACGGATCGGGTTTAGATCCCGCCAGCAGGACGGAGGAGTTTTCACGTGTTCGTTCTGGAGTCGGTCTAGTTTTATGTCTGGTGGAAAGAGTTTCGGTTCTCTAAGAGGAATCAGATTATCTGATTCATGACTCAAAATCTGCCTCTTAAAATAATTCGATCAAGAGCCTGGAATCGTTGTTGTTGATGTTTAGCATCTTAAAAATCAGTTTTGTTTACAAAAATGAATTGACTAAATCAGGCTTTTACCAATCTGAGAGTTTCTCAGAAAGTTGTCTCATCATCTGTTGGCCTGTTGAAATAAGCAATAAATCAATTAATTGCATGATAAATTAAAATGAGCACAATAATTTCTATTTGCATTATTTATTTTTTTTTATTTTTTTTCTTTCTACCAAAATCTGGATGATAAAAGTCTTCAGTGTGGTGCTTTGGTCTCAACTGGCTTTTTTGAAGTTGCCATGGTATTCAGTCTCCATGGCAACCAACTGCTGAACTAGCCAATAGGTTTACCACATGAAGCTAACATTAAAAGTTGCTTCTCCCAACAAAAGGGAAGCGTCCGCGAGTTAATGTAAGTAATTCTTAAATTAATTTCTAAATGGTTTTCTCTCATAAGTTCTTAACCTTGGCAGACAGGCTCTGCATAAAGAACAGATTCATGGTATTCATGCACACATGCAGCTATTTTCAGCTCATCATATGCAAAGATATGTTCTGCTGCTTCATTTTACTAAAAGTTGACTAACGCATGATTTGTATTCTTCTTATTGGATCACTGAGCTCCCAAGATGCAATGCAAGCTTTCGTTCCAGCGCGGCAATGAGACAAAATGAGCAACTAGGAGATGGTTATTATCCAACTGAAATGGTTCACTCCCTAATGCACGCCCAGACATAGACGTTCATAAAAATGGAAATAAATTTGATATTTTTTATTGTTAGAAAAGTTTGAGAGTTGACACGAAGCACAAACAGATGAAACTGAATTATCGGAGTGTAACATGAAGGATTTAACTCCCAAAGGGGAAAAAATGGTTTCTTTATGTTTTATGGAGACACTTAGATTCACATTAATTTCTTTATTTTGGGAAATACCTGCGGTTCCTTAGATTCTGAAGGACAAATAAAGAAATATGTCTGTAAGTGAAAGCTTTACGCAGTTAATCCCTTCTGAGGCTGCATGGTGAGACGTTTCAGCTCTGGAACTCATGCATGTATTGCAGTCGAATCACAGGATGTTCAAACCAAATTCACGCATAATACTTCCGTTTAAAACTGGAAGGATTTCGGACTTCCCTGACTGACCTGTGTGAGAAAAAGCTGAATTATTCCATTTTATTCCAGGAACCAGCAGCTGTTTCTAGAGCTGGCTGCTGTTTTACATCTTCATTTGCATCATAAAGATCTGTGTGAGTTGGATGTTTCTGCCCTTATTATAACGGGATCATTTTTCTGAAAAGTGTTTGTTATTGTTACACACACAAGATAAATTATGAACTTGTTGTTTAGTTTATTGAAGTTATGATTCACCAAGCTGATATTTTATCATAATAAAGACGTTACTCAGCAAGATTCATTCATTTCCTGCTGATTGTGTAAAACCATGAAAACCAGACTGACTCAGTCTGATGATGACGAAGCCTCAGCGAGATGAAGAACATCCAGGTTACGGATATAAATTCATTTGATCAGCTGCTAAATGTAAAACAGGGCTACATTTTAAAGGCTTTAAACCTTTAAAATAAAAATGACAAAAAACGTCTAAAGCTACGTAGAATAAGACTTCAAGAGGTTGACCTGTGAAGCTGCTATTATGAAAAAGTTAACAGTAAAATAAGACTTTAATAGACTTGTTTCCATCCAGTTGACATTTAAATTTTGAGTGAATTATTTTGAACATTAGGCTGTGCAGGTTTCAGATTTCTGTTTTTCACGCGAGTTGTAAAAGCTCCATTTCTGGTAAACTGCTGCACATCTGGGCTCCTTTAAATGAGAAACATGATGTTCTGCATCTCACTGAATTACTGTGTTTACAGCTCATCTTGTTGTGATTCCTGCTGTGAGCGGCTTTGAAACCATCTGACTGATCGCCTCTGGAACGAGGTTAACACTTTTAAACGTCAATTTTATAGAAGACAAATTAATAAAACGATCAAAGTTTAAGAGGTCTTACTTTTTCTGGGTTTTACAATGATGGCACGTCATTGGCTTTTGATCTAAAACGTTAAATGCCTGTTTTATGAAATCATCTCCAATTGGCTAGATGCTCACGCAGTAAGAAAAGTTTGATGAAAAGAAGAAAGCATTTACAGAGAAACAAGATCTCATCAGAGGAAAGCAGGCTGGATAAAATGTTACTGTTTTAAAAACTTTTCTCTTGAGCCTCAAATATTTGACATCACCTATGTTTGGATTTCTTTAACATTTAATACACTAAAGGCTCTAACTTTTCGCTTGATGGGGAAACATTGAGACAGTTTTGGTCCAACGTAGAAATCATTTGCCGGTTCAATACAACCTGAGGTGCTTTTCCAGATGTTCATCCCTTCTTTGCTGACGCATCTCAAGTGTTTGTAGCAGAAAAAGATGAACTTTCAGGTCATTCATGAACAAAGAATCAGTGGTCCCAAGACGGATCCTTGTGGAACACCCATTTTAAAGCTTTGACAAGTTTTCATGCTATGAGCTTCTGAAGTTTACGTAAATTTCAGACGTTTCTGTGCTTTGTGCAGAAAAGCTGAAGTCGATTTCCACCTCTCCTGCTTGAGGTGAAGGAAGCGTTTTACTGTTATTGATGCAGGTCGTCATGGCGATGATCCTCTCTGCTCACGCTCCGTGTATTTGCTGCCTAGAGAAAAGCAGGTAAATATTAGTCCTGGGGTGTTTACGTTCTCGTAGGGGAGAATGAAAAGGAAGACGCAGCTGATAAGACGGAGGGAGTGTCTCTGTAAATATTTCACCTGATCAATGAATAGATTCTGGATGTTGTTGCTGAAGGTGAATGAGCGCATTATGTTCTGGTGTTTCCTCTGCTGTACTTAACACTGGACCTGAGCTGCTGTTTTTTACATATCAGCCCTTCTCTGCAGAAATATCTGACTGATTTTAGCTGAAAAGTTCAACCAAAGCCCCCAGTTTTTCAGTTTTCTCACCTCTTGGACCCTCCTCACCATGCGTGACGAAAACATAACCATCTGTTCAGTCCAGCTTCTCTTTTAAAGCATCCATTTCATCTAAATTTAACTTTTTTAAGCTTTACATCGTGTTATCATCAAAAGCACACCTGGAGTGTTGCTTTGATTCTTTCATGCATGTTTAAGAAATTCTTTAATCTCCATGGTAACCATTTAGCTGGAAAAAGCCAGGGAGGACCTAGCTTCGCTTTTGAGACGCAGCTCCTCCCCCACTTGGCTCCTTCAGACTAGCCAGCAACAATTGGCAAACACCTGGTGGAACTGCTGAGCTCATTATAGGAGCTACTGTCCAGAGAAATGCTGGTAAAAATGTTGTTAAAGGGTTAATAGGGGAGCCATGTTGTTATGACTTCCTGAAGGCGGAGTTTCAGAAAGAGGAGGAGCTTCTTAAAGAGAGACAGACCCAATTTCAAGTTGTCAAATTACAAAGTCAAATTTCTTTTTCTCATGTTTGATATATATACAGCATTTTTCTAACCCCTGAAGGTAACACAGTTGCTTGATTGTGCTGTAAAATGGTACTATTTGCCTGGAAAGTACGTAATACTGCCCATTTAATACCATTTATTCTTTTCTGTAAGATTCTTTTTCTGGCAGAAGAAACCCTAAAACCAAAAACAGAACTAGCTTTTACTGGCTTTTATTTCCAGTTATCCTGACTGTATTCAGATTGTTGAATATAAAACACAATATTAAAATTACTTGTGATGGAGTCACTGAATAAAAGAAGAACTTTCCAGCACATTTGGCCTAGCTAAAGGCCAGTCTTCACGTTGACATCAGTAAATATCAGAGACGGCTTTCATTGAAGCAGTCAGTCCTGTTGGGAGATGCAGGCTTGATTCATGTAAAACAGAAACTCTGAACCAATCGGAACCAGAACCAGTGACAAACACTTTGTCCATCCTGTCGTTAAAGAACCGAGCAGCCCAGCTGAGCGCTGAGTCGTAAAAACACGCCTTGCTTCTTCCGCGTTTCTGCCTCTCAGTCATCTGTGCGACCGGCGAGGAAACGCATGGTTCTGGCTGCCGCGGTGACATCACCCGCCTTCTGTGGTCAAAGTCCAGTTCCTCTATCCGGCTTAGAGCCGCTAACACTCGACCACATTCACAGCAACCTTAACCTCCGACACACACAGCCGCACGGAGACGAGCGCAGCAGAACCCGCAGAAGAAGAAGCAGCAGCAGCAGCAGAGGAGGAGCAGGAGGTGAGGGATTATCTCTGGTTAGAGATGGTTCCTGGTTGATGAGACCACTAAGCTGAACGAAGACCCTCCCTCTTCCTCACCGCCTCCCTGGACAAACACCCGACTCGCCTGGATGTTTACGCCATGAGCTCGTCGGCTGCTTACAGGCAGTACCTCCAGGGCTTGGAGGAGAAGAGAGGTCGGTGTGGCTTTGAGTTTTTCTCCCTGCTGAAGCTCTTTAGCTGCTGCTGCTGCTGATAAAAACATCAACAGGAATGTTTTACAGCTCAGAGTTGATCCTGGAGTCATAACGCTGCATATGAGCAGGATCTTATCTCTGGCCGGGAGGTTTAGGTGTGATATCAGCTGGGTGTCATTATACACGTGTAGGTGTTCAGCAGGGCTGGGTGCTCGGCTCTGAATGACTCAGGCCTGCTCTCATTGTCAACTGGATGATATTAAAACACATTTACTGTATGTTTTGAAGTCAGATTAGGAGCTAATTTTATCCTCCTCCAGATATCAGGATTTTACTAAACAAACATCGTTTTTAACAGACTTTCCTGCTTCAGGTGGTGAAGATGGTGAAGACACACAAAAAACACAAAATTGGAGAAATTCGAGTGAAAGGCAATCGGGGTAAAGAATAGTCTAAAAATAAATAAAAAGTTCAGCTTTTGCTAAAACAGCCATTTTTTCTACTCTTGGAAATCAAAACATCCATTGTCAGATGGGCACTTTTTTTGTGAATTTTGTCCCCTTTGGCTTTCCATATATCCATCAGTCTCTCTACACTTCTGCTAAAGACCAACAGGAATCTGAAACTATTTCAAACTCCTTTCTAAAACCAAGCAGGCAGGCCGTTGAAATCTTATTTCCCGTCAGTAAAAGCTGTTCTTGCATTGCTTTGGCGTGGAATGCATTATAAGATCTTAAAATTCTTGTTTTTTTGTCAAACTTTCCTAAAAGTAAAAACATGTGCACGCCCTGTTCTCCATTGTGACTGAATCATTTTTCCTCTGATGCATCCACCGCACTGGGTTGGTTTGGTATACATACTTATTGGGAAGGAATGTGTGCTGACAAGTGCCGTGTTGGTTGTTTGGTAAAAGGCGTGCGAAACTAGAACACTAGCAAACTGGAACACTAGTTAGCTAGCATTCCAGTACAACAAAATTTTCTGTGGTTAATTTTTTTGTGAGACGTGTGAATTTTGTCCCCTTTTGCTTTCCGTATATCCATCAATCTCTCTACCCTTCTGCTGAAGACCAACAGCAACTTGAAACTATTTCAAATTCCTTTGTAAAACCAATCAGGTAGGCCATCAGTACAAGATGTTCCTGCATTGCTTTGGTGTGGAGCGTATTAGCTACGATCTTTGTCTTCTCTTTTTTTTTGTTGTACTTTCTTAGAAGTGGATAATAGCATGTGCAGAGCCTGGACAAAGGACAAATATCTCCTTTTGAATTTATTCTTCTGTTATTGTGACGACGCCTCGCTGCTATCTCTATTCTCCTCATTAGCTTCTGATGTTGCTAACTGGTTGTAGCATCACTAGCTAAGGAGTAGAGATGCTTCCCGTGTCTTGTTCTCCATCCTTTGCCTCCAATATCTGACCGGATGCATCGGTGGAGCAGACAGCAGCTTGTTGGCGGCGTGTTGAAGCGCCAGGTGACGAGCCGGGGAACGAAGGTTCGCTTCAGCTGCTGTTGTCAGCCGAGCGTTTCAGAAGCACGGTGTCTGTTACAGGAGTCCAGTTCCTGCTGAAATATTCATTTCCCTGTTACTTTGGATTTCTGTTGAAAAAGCAGTAGGCTTGCAACTAGCAGTTGTTTTAGTAATCGATTAAAAATTGGCAAATTTTATAGATTTTTCATTTTAGCATTTTTTATACAATATTAGAAATATTATTAGTTAAAAGATGCAAATAAATTAATAATTGGATCGCAAAAGGTGCTCAATTGGCTTTTTTTTTTACTGAATCTGAACCAGGTGATGGTAAAATTATCACTTTGTGGTATTTTATTTATTTCAAACAAGCTTTTTTAAAAACAAGAAAACATGTCATTAGTAAGACAAGAGAAAAACTGTGCATACATAACAAAGGACAAAATAATTAGCTTTTCTTTTTAAAAATGAATAGGAAGAAGTGAACAGTTATCTAATCTCAAGCCTTCTCCATTTAATGAAATATATGACTTACTGATTCTATTATCAGGAATTTACAAACAAAGGTTTTAGTTCTTATATTAAATGCAAAATGTATTTTTTTGTACAATTTTGGTGTAGTTACAGCTCTAACTGCTCTTCATTCAGCAAATGTCCTTTTTTTAAAATCTGTAGACTCCTGTTAAAAATGAACTGATTACTAATTTAGTTAATTAATCCGATTAATGCAATTAATCGTTTCAGCCCTACAGCTGAATAAAAGTCTCCATCATTCTCCTGCCTGTAGTGGAGTTTTTGCAGACAGAAACTTTCTAAACTTTTTTTGTTTTTAACTCCGCTTCATTTTCCCGGCCTGTTCTGCTCTTAATTACCTTCTTTTTGGATGCAAATGAGCATCAAATAAAGAAGCGTTGCAGCTTAACGGCTGAATCCTCCTTTTTTGTCCTCCTGTAAGCGTGTCTGAAGCGAACCTCCACTTGTCTGTCATTCATCCGGGGGCACACCTGCTGCTACTTGTGGTTTGGTGATATTATGTGTCTCGGCTGTCGAACCCCCAGCAGCTGTTCGGTCTGAGGTCTCACAGCGACGCATGTCAGCCTCGGTTTGAATCACCTCCAATCGCCTTTAACCCCTGAAACTACTGGAGGTTAAACTCCTTAAGCACTTTAAAAGCCAGCGGAGGCTCCTAGGTGTAATTAAGTTATCCGGCTTTGGAGACTGTCTGCAGATCAAACATAGAAACTATTCAGTCACTTAAAGGTATTTTAAGTTGTAATAATTGTTGGCGAGCTGCAGAAACGGATCAGTTTTTGTCTAAAACATCTGTTTATCTTCTTCTATCAGCCCAGTGAAGGCAGAAGAAGAAGCTGGTTCTGATTGAGATGTTTGGTGGTAATCTGGCGAAGTTGGTTCTGAAACACCATGGAGGCCCAGTTTGAGCTTCAGGTTCAGTTCCACTGGACTTTCTGTGTCAGATGTTATCTGGTCAAACAGCAGGGTTACGTTTCCAAGTTCATCAACCCAACAGCAAACTTTGGTTCATTTTGGGTTCAAAACATTCAAAATGACCCGAATCATTTACTGATGACGCCCAACAGCTATGCTGCAGCTTGATGGCGACCGATGACGCTTCCTTGAACAGGTTAGGATAGATCTGTGGTCTACACAAAACATGTTTATTAAGTTCTTAAAAAAAAATCAGACAATGAGATTTTGATCTGCTCAGTTTTGCCTTTTTGAGCTGCTTGTCACTTTAAATCCAAATAAGCAGCAAGTTTTTTTCTGGATTGTAATACGACAACAAAACTCTTGTCTTTTCCAGCAGCCATTGTACAGCGGTAAAACAAGAAAACAGGTAATCAGTAGGCTGACCAAACAGTGCTCAGCATGGGTTGCTAGGCAACAAGCATTTCTATTTATTTTGACTTTAATTCAGATCAGCACACAGAAGGAATGGTGGAAATCAAAGCCAGTTTTTCTGTTTTCTGTCATTTGAAATTTATTTTTTAGAAACAAAAAATTGATTAGAATACGATTCGTTACAATCTGATTTCCGAGTTTACAGTTTCTATTTATTTCGACTTTGAATTTTGTTCACCTCACAGAACCAATTGTGGAAATTAAAGCCAGTTATGCCAAATATTTTCTGTCGGATTCAGTATAATAAACAGTTTTAATTTAAGTGAATTATTGTGATAATTTCTAAAAATGTTAAGAAACTCTAATTGACGTTTGCAAGCTGTGAAAACACTCAGAAGACTTGGAGCATTTAATTTTGCATAAAAGCCTGACATAATGTTGCGTTTGTATTTAATAATACATGCACTACTAAACATTGCACAATTACTAATGTAATGGGTTTGGAGATGCAGCCTGATGGAAAAGGGGAAAGCTTTATTATTCTTGACTGAGCAGCTGCAGTGAACTTATTCCCCAATAAATCTGTTGCTGAAAATATTTAAAACACATTAAAACACTTTTTCTTGCTGTTTTGTTATCAGAAACGTATTTTAGTAGAGTGGAGACGTCCCTGCTTGTTCTTAGCGTTTTCGCTTCGTTCCCTCAGAGTTTCAGGTTTTATTGTTTAAATGTGTGTAAATAAAAGCGACTCCTGTCCGCCTCATCCTGAAGTCACAGCAGACCAAACGCTCCTCGGCTTTTGTAAAGGCGCTCTTTGTTTCAGCACTAAGCCGCCATGTGTGGCTCCGTTTACAATAATCCAGTCATATGAACGGATTTTGACTTTAGTGTAAACTACAACGTGAACTCCATTGTTGCCTCAGCTGTCATGGGTTTGAGTTGTGAACGGGATTAACTCATACAGGAGTAGATTATTAATAAATAGATTAATTTATGGTTCTGACTGGAGGCAGAAACTAGTTTAAGACGAGCCGGCGTGGTGATCCGAGGCAGCAGATGATGAACGGTATCGTCTGGTTTGGGTCAAAGTGGGTCTAAAGACATCGTCCACTCTGGAATGTAACCGCCATCAGGAACCTGGTTTTCATATTTAGTTTCATTTTTATCCTGTAGAATTCAACTGGAAAAAATAATCTGAGAAAAAATAATTTGTTTGAATAAGAGTCACTAGTTACAGTGAGCCTGATTAACCAGAAATAAAGTTTATTTTTGTTACTCATTTTCCAAATGTTAGTTAAACATTTGGAAAATGTTTAACTAACATTTGAACCTTCTGCAAACCAGTTTACTTCATTCTGACTGACTGCTTCATTCCTTCAGCATTAATTAGGGTGAGAATCTTTAACTATCGCACAATTTGATTAAAAATCAGTTTTTGATTCAAACAGATGATTCGTACTGATTTCTTCTCTAATCTGTAGTTCTGCTTTGCAGCACAGAATGATAAATCGGGACATTAAAGTGGAATAAAATAAAATATAAATATCTTTTATTGTTCCAGAATGAGGAAATTTCTGTGCAGCGGCAGCAAAGCGACAGGCAATAACAGGAAATACTCTCACACAAACATTTATGAAAGATTGTTTCTGAGATTGACCCAACTTTTATTTCTAGAAAATATTCAAGAAAATGTTCAACTTTTTAAACTGATGTCTTTTTTTCTAGAACATTTTTGACTTTCAAACTCACAAATTTCAAACTCAGGTTTCTAAGATCAATCTAAAATTTTCTGAGTTTTTTTTATAGCAACTTTTCAACGTTTGAAACTCAGATACTTCTCTTTTTTTCTCAAATTTTCTGAAATTAATCTAAAACATTTCTGAGTTTTCTTGTTGATTCTCAACATTTCAAACTCAGAAATTTCCTTGTTTTTTTTGTTTTGTTTTGTATAAGAGAATTTATGAGATTTATCTGAATTTCTGAGTTTTTTGGTGAACATTTACTGTTTTTTTCTTTTTTCTTTATGTTGACACACCGATGTTATTTGCACATCATATCACAGAGTATAAAGTCATAGTTTAAGGCGGTGCATGTCAAACAGGCTGTTGCATTTTTGTTTTTCAGTTGCAATATTCATCTTTTGTCATTTGCATAAATATGTTTTTAATATATTTTGTGAAAACTATTTAATTTAACAAGTAATTATTTAAAAAGAATTAACTTGTTGGCATTCATGTGGGACAAAATTTAGCGTTTTTTTCTGCAACACCCTTTCCAAGTACACACACATAATACATATCATTCAAAAGCTAAAACTGTTGAAGCTTCAATGATTTATATGAATTATGAACACAAAGGTAGCTGTAGGCACCACTGGACCCGTTTAGAAACACAAGATAATGTCCTGTTCACCTTCTGAAGCCTCACATCACTGGCAGAACAGAGTCATCTTAAATAAACATTTTTCATTTACAATGTACTCCAATAAAATATTTAGTCCTCAAGTTTTTACATCCCATAATCCAACATAATCTGCCTCTGAAAGCCTCCAGCATTTCCCTCTGATGTGTCCATTTCTCACAAAGTTTTCTCCTGTTAGCAATAGCAAAGCCCAGGTCGGATGCAGCCCCTGAATTTGGACAAACTTTACCTGAAGTCGCTTTTTAACCCCATTTATGCATATTTTTAAACATAATGCTTAAATTTAACAGCTCTGATATTTTAACGACAGATGATCAGATTGCAGCGTTTCCACGCCCAGGTGAGAGCTCCTGTGCCACACTGACTTCATTTAAACCTGACGTTTGTCCAGCAGCAGCTCATTATTTCATTGTTTTTTTTACGCAGACCTTCAACGTTAATGAATCGTATTCCTGCTGCTCAGTCAGCTGTGGAGCAGAACCTCTTCTCTGCCTGACGACCCCGGAGGTCAAACCCGACTTAAACAGTAACTCTTCTTCTTCTGCTGCTCTTAAGCTGGTCTCATATTAACGTGGAAACAAACAGCCGTCCAGACGTTTACGTAACCTGATCAAGGAGCTTTGAAGTTCACACGGGCAATGCGCCTGCTCGCCGTCGCAGCCGGGTCACGCGGTGGTTCTGTGGGAAAAGCCCATCAGAACCGCCTGGATCAACACTTGTCGCTGTCAGCATCTTTACAGCTGCAGGTGAAAATGTTTAGTTTTGTGTTCTGGTGTAAGAATCATCGCAGAGCAACATCTAATGTGCAACTCAACAAACTAATAATTAACAGAACTTCATTGCTTTAAGTTTTGATGATTTTTACTCATTTCTGATTTTTAAATGTGTATTTTTTCCAAATTACTTTTAAAACATCTGCAAATGGCTGCATCTGAAATAGGGTTGCTGTAAACGAATATTTTAGTAATCGAGTAATCTATCGATTATTCTTACAATTAATCGGGTAATCTAAAATAAAACATTGGTAAATCTAACATAACAGCAGTGTTACTATCTCATATCAACATCAGTCCAATTTTTCACATTGAGCTTCTCTAAGTTACTTTTCTGTAGTTTAGAAAATGAACCTGTAACAATAACAGCTCACTTTGTTAACCTGAAGAAAAGTTATACAAGAATCTGAAATTAATTCAATGTAATAATAAAGAGGCAGGATCACAAACAGCCCATCTAT
>CAEGAE010027917.1:0-25080 GCA_903067095.1 Girardinus metallicus
GAACATGCAAACTCCGTGCAGAAAGACCCCGGGCCGGGAATCGAACCCAGAACCTTCTTGCTGCAAGGCAACAGCTCTACCAACTGCGCCACCGTGCAGCCCTATATGGTAATCAAAGTTTTGTTTATTGCGCCTCCACAACAGAATACAGAGAACATCATTGAATGAGTTGACCAGGCCAAGCTGCACTTTACATCTAGACCAAGGATCCCCAAGTCCGGTCCTCAAGGGCTACCATCATGCAACTTTTAGATGCATCTCTGCTCCAAAATGTCTGAATTCCCTCACCAGCATTGATTCAGGTCTGAAACAGGCTGGTAACAAGCAGTTTATTTGATCCAGGTGTGTTTGAGGAGAGATGCATCTAAAAGTTGTAGGATGGCAGTACTTGATCTAGATCATGGACCCTCAAAACCAGTCTTAATCCATCCAGAGACGTGTTCTCTGGATGGACAGTTTACGTCTATGTGTCTGACAAACCAATGGAATAGGCTGGGTTTGGCAATTGCCAAGAGAACAGTATTTGGCGTAGCGCATTCTGTCAAGTGTGAAGTTTGGCGCACAGGAGATTATGGTGTGGGGCTCGGAACCTTAGTTGCAGAAGAAAAACTTGTAATTCTTCAGCATATCCTAATTTTGTGGAAAATGTCCTGGCCCCTTTATGTCTAATAAGATCCACAAAGACATGAAGAAGTGAGTTTGGTGGGGAGGATTTTACCTCAAGCCAATACAACGACTTTGGGAATAACCGGAGAGGAGACTGTGTGCCAGTCTCCTGGACTGGTCCAGCATCGGTATCTGACTTTGCAAATGTGGGGTTTGCAAAGTCAGTGTTTAAAGCTTGCGTAGAGACTTCCGATGATAACTGAAGTTTTTGTGGCTGAACAGGGTGAGGCGGCCTATGCAATGAAACCTACAACAGGATGTTGTTAAAATACAATAGTGTACAAAGATAAATGACTCAATACTTTCCACCGGAAAGCCTGTAAACACACATCCCCAATGATATTTGACTAAAAGTACCATTGGTTGCAAAGGAACCACTTACCTTTTGGAAGCCGTCAACAAGTTTGGCCATGAGTCTGACTAGATATTTGACCGTTCTTATTAAAATTGGTAAAACCCATGGCCTGAGAAGTCTATACGATTTCAGCAGAGTTAAATTCAGGGCTATTTCATAGGCTTATAACAACTGACTATAATTATTAACAATAAAAATTGCGCAAACAGGAGAGATGTGCAGGTAGCAGCAGAACTGTCATTCGAAATGAGGAAAAACTGTGAAAATAGCAGCACAGATGTAAATATTTGTGGCTTGGCGTCTCACTACAGCGTTTTAAAATATGTTGGAAGTTGAAAATGCATCAATAAAATTCCCAAATCTATTTGACATTCATGCCGGTGATGAATGGAAGGAAACCTTTCAGCAGCCCCACATTTTTAAGTTGTGGTTCTTTAGAAAAATTACCCAATATGAAGGTGTATTATTAATATTCAGATACTTACGTGGTATAATTCATTGTGGTGGGACTTCGTACGCCCACATCGTAACAGGGCTTCTTGCACTCTTTACCCCCTTGAGCCCCGCCGCAGACATTCCTGGGGGTCATGCTGTAACTCCAGCCCCTATCCGACACATTCCCACTTTTGAATGAAACTCCCACATAATTTGGGTTGGTGATATCATGCGCCAGCGTTACGACGGACCTGTTAACGAGAACATTGCAAGTTTTATAGGGATGTATAGGGGCTGCGTTTTGAGTTGCAGAAAAAATAGAGTGTCTTACTTGTCTCCGCCTTTGCCTTTTGAAGGAGCGGCGTCGTCTCTTTCGATTTTAATGAAATCTGTAAATGGGAGAAGAACAGGAAGAATTGATTTCAGAAACCAGAAAGGGATTTAACGAGGGCTTTTTTTTTCCCCTCCTCCCAGTCTCACCATATAATTTCTCAGTGGGCTTGAACTCGGAGGTGCGCAGCTGGATGCCCCCGGTCAGCGTGCCCGTCTTCTCTCCCTGGTGGGTCAGTGTGATCTGGAACTCCCTGTAGCAGAACTGGGCGGCTCGCAGAGCAACGCATCCCTCCCCTTCAGGAAGTAAACACCAGCTGATCTTGAGCACCACAAATTTTAGGTCCTTCAACTTTTTTGTCCATTAGTCTCTTATTGGCTTACAATTAAACAATTCTTTAGAAAAGAAAAAAATTAAGCTCCGGTGTAATTATAAATTCAAAGACAGTGGATTCAAGGAACCTGCTAAGGCAAACTGACACAGATGAGTAGATAGATAAAAAATAAAACTCGAGTAAATGTCACAATACTTCCACGTATTTTTACTCAAGTACAAGTAAAAAGTAGAGGGAAAAAAAAAGTTTAAAATTCCGGCAAAAACATCTGAAATTTTGAGAATAATTTCAGAAATTTTCTAGAACACCCCCCCCCCCACACACACACACATTACATTTTGTTACACCGTTCCAAAAGGAGGTCTTGCCAAGACATTTTGCCAATATCGTCTCTCACTTTCTCCCCCTCCCTTACCGTACGACTCGTCACAATCTGTGGATTTGACGCAGATAAGGATGTGCTGCTCCAGCAGGTACTCGGGGTCGGAAATGATCGGCGTGAGCTTGGTGAGACAGGAATGAGGCAATCAACGATTCGGTTTTAACCGTGAAAAAAAAACAAGAAACAAAAAAACTGCTGCATTTTACCTCGACTTTATTGCCGAACCAAACTTTTATGGAGCCGTCGGATTGTTCCGTGTTGTCTCCTTCTGAGGTCTTCACAGTTTCTGTGGGACGAATTTGTTTTTGATCAGTTTCTGGATCTTTTAGCTACGGATTAAACATGCCGAGTCAGAGAAAACGTACTCTCCAAGCAGCTGGAGTGAAACTCGATGAAGAACCTGGTCTTTGACTTCGTCAGCAGGATAGCCACGCAGTTCATGATCTGGATTCCACCCTGAGGAGCGCTGTTGGGATCTGAAGAGACAAAGCAAAGACCAAGGCATCAGACCGCAGGGTGAGGCCATCTTTGATTGATTTAGGCCACATGCGTCAGACTCAAGGCCCTGCAGATTCTAAAACAGGGAGCTCTTTATAGTCCAAAGAGACATAAAGGTTATATGACCTTTGGAAAAAAAAAAAAATCTATTTTAGGAATTTTGTTGTCATTTATAAGGAAACACTGTTTCTATTTTTAGGTTTCAAAATTAAGGAAAACATAAAACTGTAAAAAAAAGGAAAAAGGATAGAAACATTTCTTTTTTCTGTGGGATGTTGGCATTTGTGGAAAATGATGTGAACTCCGCCTTCCCCAAAGTTTAAAGCCTAAAAACCAAAAATTAGATCTAATAAATGTCTTTTGTTGTGTAAATTCAAAGCTACAAATGAAGGACAAATCTGTATTCTATATTAAGAAACATCAGTTGGTTTCACATCATTATCAGGCAAAAATATTAAGAGCCATTACTACAGGTTCAGAGACATTTACTTTAAAGGGACAGCATTATGTGTTTTCCAGGCACATAGTGCCATTTTATAATACAACCAAATAACTGTTACCTTTAGTTGATATAAAAAAAGTTACATATATCAAATATTATTTCAAAGAAATTTGACTTCCTGATTTAACACCTTGATATTGGGCCTCTGTCTCTTTAAAAACTCCTGCTCTTTCTGAAACTCCGCGTTCAGAAAGTCATCACAACATGGCTCCTCTATTAACCCTTTACAAGTTTTGATGTTACTACTGAGTTTTTATGTTATTCTGCTCAGCTCGTGCAATGAGCTGAGGAGAGTTCCACCAGGTGTTTGCTAATTGCTGCTGGCTAGTCTGAAGGAGCTGAGAGGAGGAGCCACGGGGGGAGAGGTTGGTCTGTGAGGCGGAAGCTTGGAAACCTGACCTGAAAACTGCAGGTCAAAGGAGGAGCTGTGTCTCGAAGGCGGAGCTATGTCCATCCAGGCATTTTGCACAGCTGAATGGTTTCCGTGGAGATTAGAAGATTTCTCAAACATGCATAAAAGAATCAAATGTATGTTTTTGATGAGGGAATAACAATAGTACATGAGGTAACGCTCAAAAAGGTTGATTTTACATGACACTGCCCCTTTAAGAAATACTCACTGAATGCAATAAAGCTTACTCATTAACATTTTAAGTTTGTTAACGGGTACTTTCATCAACACATTCTGCCACAACCGGCCCTTTAAAGACATTCGTGATCCTGATGTGGCCCAAAACGGAAATGAGTCCGACACGCCCCCGGCCCACTTCCCCCGCTTTGGGCCAACTGGTTCTCCTACCTTGCTTGGAGACGAACTGTGATGCAACTCCGACTTCAAATGAAGCAAAAACAGGCGAGTGGTCGCTGGTCATGATGTCGTTAGTGCATCCTGTGAGGACGAAAGGCCCAACGGGAGTTCTCATCAGATGTTGTGGTTGCATGTCAAACATTCACGAATGAAAGACATCAAACGAAACAACACAAACAGACTGGTGTTGTAAAGGAATGAAGGTGTAAAAACCAACTTCAAGGAACTCTGACCAACTAAATAGAGCGTAGTTGTGGAGTGGGAATGAAAATTATATATATATATTTTACTATGTTTTAGTTTTTTCCTGCAAAATAATTAAAAAGTGTGCCATGCATTTGTACTCAGTCTCTCTGAGTCAGTACTTTGCAGAAACACTAATCACTGCGATTACAGCTGAAGGTCTTTTACCAAAGTGCTCAGTCAGACAGGATGGTGAGCTGCTGTGAGCATCAGCCTTGAAAATCTTCAATTGTATTTAGGTCTACACTTTGACTAGGCCATTCTAAACCAGAAAAACTCTGACGTGAACCGTTCCATTGTAGCTCCAGCTGGATGTCTCACTGGATGCTGAATCTTAAGTCTGTTCTTGCGTCTAACTGGTTTTCTTAAAGATTTTCCAACCCCTGCTGAAGAGCGTGTTGCTGCCATTGCCATGTTTCAGTGTAGCAACAGTGTGTTCAGCGTGTGTTCTGTAATGTAGGCCACTGATGTGTTCTTTAAACAGAAGCTGACAAAAAAAAAAGAAAAAAAAGAAACGCAGAATCGAAAATTAGTAACAGCGGACAGAGAACTAGGAGCTTCTTATGGTGTAGAATTGTTGTCTCTTTGGTAAAATCTTGGATCTGGAACTGGCATTAATCCTGACTTTAACTATGTTGTAGTTACAAGCCATAAAACCAGTTCAATTTGCTAAATGATATGCAGAGTTACAAAGCTCGCCGCTACTAGCAACAGGAGCAGTACAGTGTATTTCTCTGCACTTTAAACTGTAAAAAACTGAGATCGACATGTTAAAGACGCACAACTGTGCGGTGCTGTGTGAGCATTAAACAGAAGTGAAAATGCGACAGTTTTACTGCAAGTGCCAAAAGGTTTTAAATTCACGGTGGCCATGTTGGATTTTGTGGTCAGGAGATGTTTATGTCCATTTTTCCAGCTTGGAACATGAAAATTTTGACTTCTGAGAAAAAAATTGAATTGATAAACTGCGCCCACTAGCCTAACATGCAACAACAAAATATATTTTCTGGGTTTTTTTTATTACTGTAAAAAATTCTGTCAGTTATGCAGCTTTTAAAATTTAGTGCTACGTCAAATGGTAGGGGGCAGATAAAAGTTTACACTTCTTCCTCCTCCTTGTCATTCATGATTTGTCTTAAGTGTTACAAAAACTCTTCATATTTATTACTAAGTGAATGAAATAAAAAAAAAACAGGAATTAAATGAAAACAAAATGCCACATTACATACAATGACAGGAAACCACTCGCTCAAAGTAAAAAACATTTGGAGGTGACGCAACATTCATTTGCTTTTCACAAGAAAAGCTGTGTCATTGGATGAATACTCACCATACGCCTGGCACACAACGTGAACTAGAGGATACGACTTCCGCAGGACACGATCGCACCACGACGGCAAATTGTATTTTGTCTGCAAATGTAATTTTTTGTAGTTAATAAACTGAATTTTATTACAGTTTCCATCGAAAAACTGCAGGAAAAAAAAAGTAACACGCTGTCACCCTTCCTAAAATAATGGCCTCAGTGAATCCAAAAGTGATTTTGGAAAAAAGAAAAGAAAAAAAATCAACCCCTTTTTTATTGCCAAAAGGTGATTTCCACAAAAAAAAAAGTTTTAGGCTATTATTTTAGAAAGATGATGATACTTTTCTTGTTTTGTGTCTGATTTATGGATGTCTTGTCATGTTTCCATTTTGACTTTCAAACAAATTAACTCCACTCATTTGTGTTCCAAATATTGTTATTGTTCTGACGGCTCAGTATTTACAGTGCAGGACAGAAGGAATAAAGTCACCATCCTCACCCCGGTGGCTTTGGCCTTTGTGTAGGCGTATTTATCTCTCGTGTCTCTCTCAAAGCGGTAGGTGGGTGGAAATGTGATTTCCTCCTCCTCTGCAATCAGCAGAGAGATTAGATTTGCCGTTTTAGCGCCGACCCAGCTGCCGCATGTCTGCGATGGGTTCGGACTCAACAGAACTCACCGAAATGCAGGAAGACCCTCCCGTCGTTCCGCTCCATGCCGAGCTGGTCTCTACTGAGGAGATCGTTGTACTGCTGCTGCTTGATCTTCGTCACAATGTTCTCGGCGTCCTGTAAAGGGAAACCGTGCAGTGACTGTTCGTGACTTAAAGTTATTTGTACTGCAGACGCAAATCTGGACAGCAACAAAAAAAAAAATGGAGGTCTGAATACCAAAGCAATTTCAAGCTAAATATTAAATCTAAACCTGATCAAATTGGAGGTTTATTGCTGCAGCCTTCCATTTAAGTTGCACGCGTCACTGTAACTAACCATAAAATGCAGAACTAGTGCATTAGGTATGTAAAACAGACTTTGTGTTGAAATATTTTCCCATCTGTTCTGTTCAAACACTACTCTGACTACTGCGAGGTAAGACAGTAAGACAGTTTACAGCTTCCTACACGAACCCCCACCGCCGAAAAAACGAAATCATCCTTTGGAAGTGTGCGGCAAATGTCGGCGAACTGAAGCGACCTTCTGACGACCTATGGAGAGACTGATAAGGTCATCCCTGCTGCTAAAAGTGGTTCAGCAGACAGCTTCACTCAGCTGGACTGCACAGTCATGATGACTCTGTGTAAAATGACATGCAGCTATTCATCGGAGGCTGCATTAATCATCCCATCCCCATGATGGGCTGATGAATACAATAAGGAGAACTGAAAAAAGCACAAGCAGCTCATGTAAACTTTTTTTTTTTTACAGCACCACAAATCTCACACTGAAACTTTGATTTTGAAAAAAAAAAACAAAAAACAAAAGGCAAATTGGAGGTACAGTTTCCCAGTGTCCTCTAATAATCCGCATGTGTCAATCTAAAGAGAAGCTGTAGGCTGGAGCGTTAGAGGAAGACTGGACACTGTGGAGAGATCATCCCAGGAGGAATGGTGAAATGCCTCTCTTTCTCTCTGCTTCCTCCAACATCTTAAGTCTTCCTACGCATCATCATCATCATCCCAACTACTTTGTCCACTGCTGGACAATTTAGGGCCGTCAAACACGACCAGGGAAACGTACCGAAGACGGCAGTTCAACGCGATAGTTTAAGTCTCCCAGCCAGATGAGGTGCGTGAAGCGATGCGTGATGTCGAACGGATTCAGCTTTTTGTCGCCCAGGTTCAGAAATCGAAGGATGCTGACGTAGTTCTGATTCCGTCTGTAGACAAAGAAAATCTTTTGAGTACAGGGTCGGTGTTTCAGTTACCGTACATATCGTGTCTATCGAAGATGTCTCATTTAAAACTCCATGTCATCGATCTCACCTGAGCTTCTTCTCACTTCCAGAGGTCAGGTGGCTGTTGACAAATCCGAACGATGTGCCGTTGAACATGAAGGACACTCCCACGGCTCCTTTGTTTCCTGTGAACAAGCCGGATGTTACAGACATAGACTCTGTCTTTACGTCAGCTTTTACGACGGGCAATCGGCGCCTCGTGGAGACGTGCAAACGCTCACCCAAAGTGTTGGCAATGCCCGTCTTCACGCTGTCTGAAAACACGTGGGAGATCCTGTTTTCATGCTCGGGCTTGGCCAGGACGATGATCCTAATGTTCCACAGAGTGTGAATCGCCACCTGAGAGACAGAAAACTGTTACTGCTTTTCGCCAGAAAATGTCTCCCTTTCCTTATTTCTTTTCTCTGAGAAAAGCTTTGGACATTGCTTTAAAACCTAACTCTGATTTAAACTTCTCCACAACTTTCTCTCTGACCTGCCTGCTGAGGTCCTGTCATCCCGTTTGTACACTAATATTCTCTGTTCAGCTTGGAGGCAGCTGCTTTTAAACTGACATTAAATTACACACAGTTGGGTTATATTTCTATATAGTTTTTTGACTTTAGAAGGCAGATAAAAGGTGTTTGTGCATCCTTAAAAACTTTTAAATTCAAGCACCTAAAAATAAGGCCTAAAAATGTCTTAAATTTGTATTAAAAAGTTAACTTGGCCCTAAATTTGTTACCAGGTGGTTGTTGTGGCAGGACTATTTAATCTTGTATGTGTAGGAGTTTTTTCTCTAGCATAAGTTTTCTGTCTGGCAAAAGTTTGAGTCGTGTGAAAATGTTTTCATTGCCTCCTGTGAGATGGTTGAGACAACTACTAGCTAGCTGCTGATATTCCCTTGCTAATTGGCAAGAATACCTAGTTAGAAAGCTTGGGTAGCTAGCACGTTCGGGTAGCAAGGGTAAAGTTTGATAGCTAGCTGTCTAGCTTGCTAGCAAAGGTAAATTATCAACTAGTTAGTGGTAGCCTCTACCACTTCCTTTTACGGGAACCGCTGCTACCGAAGGTAGCTAGCAAAGGTTCCCTTGTCAGCTACCCTAGCTAGCAAGGGTAGTTAGGGAACACATAAGTTTGTAAGCAAATGTATCACCAGTTGGACGGATAACGTTTGTTTTCGCCACTGGCTCACTTCTGTTGCTAACCCATATGAGGCTAGGGGCATTTTATGCAAAGACAAACTTTTAAGCCAGGTCCGGTTTTGAAATGGTTGACTGCAATGCAGCAGGATCCCCCCAACCATCCTCTGTATTTATAGTTGTTTGTGTCTTAAATAGAATTCACTGTGGAACTGAAAAAGTCTTAAATTTGACTTGCTGAAACCTGCTGATAGATTTTATCATGCGAGTAAATGGAAATGACAGAATTTTCACATTTTTTAAAAGTTATTTTTCCATTACCCAACCTTGTGTTGGTCAAGTAGCAACTCAATAAAACTCGCCGCAGTTTGTGGTTATAACGTAACAAAAATGTGGGGGGAAAGAAACCCAAACGGTACTTGTCCACTGTGACACTCACCTGCTTGAAGCTGATGTTTGTGATTTTCCTCAGGGCGTTCTTCACCGTGTCCGACCACTCCCTCTCGCCCAGCGGATCCTCCTGGGTCCCGATGACGTACACGTCGTGTGGAATGTGGTCCGCCGTGTCGTCCCGCGTTTTCCCCAGGCCCTTACAGTGAAACCACGAGTCGATGTTGGGAGGAGGTCCGGCGTTTCCTGCGGGTTCAGGTGATCGTCGTTCACGTTAGCATTTAGACAACACCGGCTAAATTTGGAATCAGTCGCCACCCGTGGAGAAACGTTCCTTACCCATATTCCAGGTGCCGACGAACACCGTGAGCATGTCCGGCTCCGGCTTTTCCGAGTGCTTGTTCTTCATCTGCTGAAGCAGCTGGCAGAAGCCTTCCCTTTTCTTTAAGCAACAGAGACAAAAACGGAGAGAAAAAAAGTCTGAAAGTGAGCAAACCACGGAGGACGGCGGCTATTTCAGCAGAACAACAGTAGAAAGCTCTCGGATGGACTCGCCTTGGTGTCGTCAAACACAAACTCTTTACGCAGAATCTTCTCTTTCTCCGTCTCCACCACGATGATGAGCTTAGCATGCATTTTCTGGGATTTTACCAGCTGTAGGACTGAAGGACGTGAAAACGATTAAAGTAAAGCTGACCCAGCTGTAAGAATACCGAACAGAAACGACGAAGTCTGTTGTTTCAACGAGAGATAAAAAATAAAAATAAGCTCCTCTAACAGAGGAGGTTCTCCTTCTGCCCACCCCGTTTCCTCTAGACGACATCTAAAAATCCAAAGAGATGTTCTTAGATCTTTTTTTTTATTGAAAGGAGAACATTTCTTGGTTTTAACGAGATATTGACCTTTGTTATATCAATTTACAACAAACAAAAGTTTATTTTACTATCCCGGTGGACAGTAAACTCTCTTCTCTCACCAGTAGATTAGAAAGTTGAGAATCATTAAGGTTGTTTTTTTTTTCAGCTGTTAAAATGGTGGAGTTATAATCTTACCTAAACCTAAGGAAAGATTATAACAATAAGGAAGATCTAAACTAAAATAGACCAAACGCAAACTGAAAGGAAAAGTAAAAACTGCTATCACTTTTTGGGGGGATTTTTTTTTTTGAGCTATTGGTTAGGTAGAGTTATACGATCTAGACTTAAATATAAAGTTCAGATGATACATTAAAACAACTGAAACAGAGAGGGTGAACTTTAGCACTTTTTAGTGCTAATCTTTTTCTTCACAGAATTGCATTGTTGGGATTTTCTCAAATAATCAACACTTTTGTTCCAACCTACTTGGACAAGTTTGAGTTGAAGATCTTAGAAATAAAGAAACTATCCCACAGGATAATATGGAAATGTCTTACTTTTGTTGTGAACAAAGTATTTATCTTCCGGTCCGTCTTTGGACTTCTTGAAGAAGAGTTTCCCGCTTTCGACGTCCACCTTCAGAACCATCTTTGTTGAAATGCCGAGCGACTCTTGCTTTACCTGCCAGTCAAGGAAGAATCGTATCAAATGAAACCACAGACCTGTAGTAGTTTTATTCTGTTTCTTTTTTTTATCATTGAAGTTTCATTTAAGGAAAAAAAAAAAAAACTAAAACTGAAGGGGAAGCACCTCAAACGAAACAATCGGTATAAGAGATTTCCGGTGGCCTCCATCATAGCCGACGGCCTCGAAAACAGAACTTTTGGTCTGAAAAGTGAAAGAAGAAATGCTTTTTCTCGCTCTCTCAGCGACAGACGTCATGCGGTTAATCTTCCAGGAAACGAGGTGAAAAGTGACCGGCGTGTGTGCAGCTGCCCATACCTTGTCCTCTATAGAGTAGAGCAGTTTGGTGAGTTGCTCCAGCCTGTAGCTTATAGATTGTCCCGAATCTACAAGAATCTGCAAGCACATGGAGAAAAACGCAGGATGAGCTCAGGTTTCGTTTTTCTTTTTTTGTGTGTGTGTGTGCGCGAGTAATGCCAAGATGGCTACCAACCTGTTTAGGCCCAATGCCCGGGGAGAGCTGCTGGTCCAGCGCTCTGTGGAAGATCTCGAGCGTGGGGAGGACTCGAGAGATCTCACTGGCTCAGAGAGAAAAGGAAAGATAAAATCTCTCTATTCTAAAAGATAAAAAATCTGACGTCTTGAGTGGCAAACGCACCAGTTTAGATTTTTGCACACAGCCGTGATGAGCTTCTTGAGGCCGGGCAGGTTGGGGTTTCCGTTTTGCACCTGCTCCGCGTCCAGGCAGATGGAGGTCCTGAAGTACTCCTGGACGGCCATCTGGTGTTCCTCCGACAGCCTGGAAGCACCAACGAAAACTGAAACACTGTGCAGCAACATCCGCAGCTACTCGAGTTACAAATCAGCAAATTTTATTCTTTTCTCCATACGCCAGTGGTTCCCCTTAGGTGGGGGGGAAGCAGTATGGATGATTGTAAAAAAAAAAAAGAAAAAAACAGTTACACAAAAGTGTTTCACTGTAAAGATGGTTTGTAGTGTGTTTTGTTGCAACCGGAAGTGGGAATTAAACTTCAGGGGAGTTTGAATACAAAATATGTGTATAGGTTTATGTCTGGTTGAACGATGTGTGTGCCCAGTTGATTTATTTTTTCTCTATTGGGAGGGGGGGATTTTATTGTAATCCACAGGGGGACCCAGAAAATCTTTGGGAACCACTGGGGAGGAGGGGGTAGGCAGAAGAAAATCTATGGGAAAAGTAAAAGCCACTGCCGTACCCGGTCAGGTCTATGTGCTGCAGCCTCATCAGGTACATGTCCGACAGCGACTTGGTGGCCTGCTCCGACGTCTTGGTTTCACTTTCTTTGGCGTCGGCCAGGAAGTTCCTGGGTGGAAGCTGCGGAGGAAGACTGTTGGATTCTGGGACACAAACCACAGATGGGAGGTGTGAGAGGTGGTTGAGGTTGCGGCATGTTAGTTTTTTTGTTAGTTTTTTTTTTTTTTTTTTTTGAGGTGGGGTGGAGGGAAAACTTACCTTGCTCTTCTTCTGCCTCCTCCTCCCTCTGGACCGGGTACTGCAGGTGTGTGACCAGGCCCATGTTGGGGTTGTAGTACGCCTCCACCAGCTCAGGCAGCATCGCGAAGAACCGGATGGGAACGCCTTCAGAGGCCTGCAGTAAAAAAAATAATCAGTTCTGTAGAAAATCGCAATTCTACCTATCAGGGCCGCTGTGGATAAAAATAAAGGAAATAGGAGTTAATTTTCACAACAACAACAACAGTGCAGATGGAGACTCTTTTTTTTTTTTTAACCAATTTTCACAAATTAAAGTCAAAAATGTTATATATAGCAAAGTATTCATCTCTTAAAAATCAGTCTTTCTGCTTTCCGTTTAATTTCACAGTGGATATGGACCACACATTGACATAACTCTAACACAGATTTAATTTACAATGTTAAAACCTTTTCAAATAAATATGACCAAAGTCATGTTTTTATTCCTGAGAACTGACAAAATCTCCTTCAGTTTTATTCAAAATAAAAGTGTAAAGTGCTTGGCTTTCTTTCAACAAGGTAAACATTTCTTTCCCACAATAAAACAAAAAACAAAAACTATTTTCTTTGTTTAATGAAAGTATTTCCGGCTCGCGAGCGTTCTTGAATTGACGATTTTGGCCCATGTCACAAGAAGTTTGCGCACCCCTAACCTCAGACAGGCAAAGCTTACCCTTTTATGAAAGTGCGGCTAAAGACTGAAAAAAAAAAATCTATGTTTACAAACCGCTTTGTACGGTGAGAAAAACTGAAACCGCGCGTCGCTGCATCTCCACACTGAAACACGACGGTAGGAGTATCATGCTGTGGTTCTGACTCACCGGGGCCGCAGTCAGATTCATTCCACCACCTTTCAGGCAGCTATTGGTGAAGATTTTCACAGTAACGCTTCGATACTTCACTTCCTCGATATTTGTGGTTTAATTATTTGTAAAAGCTCAAGAAAAGTAAATTCTTTTGCAGGGCAGTGGAGTTCGACACCGCTTCTTCTGTTCGTCTAAGTCATTCTCATTGGTCAAATGTAATTCGTTCAGAGAAAATGGGTGAAAGTTGAGGCACATTTGATAAACTCCCAGCAGATGATGCAAACACGGGTTGACATTCGTCTCAGAAGGAAAGCAGAGCAGAGATTGTAGGTTCAGATTTGGAGCCTCTGACTGAGCAGAGAGGTGAAGCTCTTGTTCACAGCTTCCTTTTCATCCGGCTAATCTGAGAAGAACCAAAAACAGCTCAAATATGTCCACTTGTCAAAACACACGCTAATCCAACGTTAAGCTCATAGATTTCTTTCTAGTGCAGCGGTGTCCAAACTTTTTGTTTTTCACGTGGGCCAAAATTGTCCGAACAAAACCTACCGAAAAAAAAAAACTATAGAATTTTTTTTAAACAAAAACTACACAAAAAAAAGGCTTTCAGATGGCTTTTTTTCTTTTTTATAAAAATAGAAAAAATTTAATATATTCTCAGTATTTGAGTCACTCTTTCTTTGAAAACACTTCATGTTTGGCTTAATCATTTAATTAAATGCAAATCTGGATCCACCAAAGTCTGCTTTTGAGTGAAAATCTGTGGCTGGATGTGGTCCATTAAAAAAAAAACAGAAAGTAAAAATTGTGGTTAAAGTGGAAGTGTTTTACGTCATATTTTCCATGGTTAAGATGCCCTAGTTAATAAAGAAAATTCTCCATAAGCATCGACCATCTGAGCGGTGCCAAATTTGTGTCACTCTTAATTTGCACAAAATGAGTCCAGCGGGTGCAAACAAACCCCAGATCGCATTTTGGACACCTGTGAACTCATGCAAAAGAACTCAAATCCCTTCTTCTTCTTCTCATCTTCAAGCAGCTCAGTATTTTAGAAAAACCTTCTTAGGTCTATTGTAATTCTTATGAGTAAAATGACCTTTTGACCCTTTTAATCATACGACATCACAGCAAATTTTTAAGTCTTAGAATATGCAGCAGGTCCTAATTAGAGGAGTCGATCCATATTAGGAAATTGGCTAAATCTCCTAATTTTAGCTAAAACGTGGCCGTGATTTTTAATTACTAAATTTAATTTTAATCTATTTAGAACTTTAAAATTTATGACTAAAAATGACGTTGATGAAGCGCAACCATCTAATGAGTTGCGTCATCAGCCTGTCCTCTGAAGAAAGCTGTAACCACAGCACGATGCTGCCATAACCAGTTTTTCTTTCTTCTTCACTTTTGTAAGCCAGTGTGTTGGGCCTCCTGCCGCGAAGGACCGAACTGCACACCGAGAACAAAGAGACTGGTAAAAATAAAAAATAAAAAAAATACAAAAAAACCCCCCTCTTAATCCCGAATGTGAAACTTTGTGCTAATGCTAAAATAAGCTAGCTAGTATTTTGCTGTGCTTGCAACAAAATCTTTTCCCGCTTGTGCTGCAGGCCACCGACGCTCATAAATAATTAATATTGTTATTAACAGGAGCTTAAAAATGAAACTTACAATGTCTGTTAAAATAGGTACACGAAGCTGGCTTCCTTATTTCCGTCTGAAGTCGCCATCTTGCGAGTGTACATCCGTTTTAAACCTCCATATTGGTTGTCCAAAATTAAAATTAAATCCATCATTTCTTTGACTGGTTAATTAGAAATCCATTTTCCAAAAGGTTGTTGGTTTCTAATTCAAAAAATTATTTAATAATAAAATAATTAAAATAATGTTTTTATCATTGCTCCTGCCTTGCTTTGTGAACTGGTTGCTTTGAACACATATCAGTTGTATCCTTAATTTAGTATTAAACTAATTGAATTTGCTTCAAGCTAATCTTTCCTCAGTCTAATTCTTCCTGGTTACCTTTATTCCAACATATTTTGGTATTCCTGTGTAAGTAATTCACAACATATTTTGGTATAGACCCTCCTTATTTAGCTTTAAACTAACTTTCCAAGTTCCTCAGAATAATCCAAGTTTCTCAACATTCACATAATTTTTACAATTTATTTATTCCATTCTTATTTGTTCATTTTCACAGTTTTACTTTTAAGTACTTTATCAGTTTTCATTATTCTCTCATTCTGCCTTAGTAGCTCAGTTGAGTATTGCTAGCTTAGTGAGTGGGTCGATTAAAGTAAATGTTGAATTATGATAACTAAACACGTTGTGAGGAGAAGTTGTGCTTACGTAATGCTTCGTTGTTCAAAGAACGTCAGTACTGAACGTAATCCTTCATCTATTAGGCTTTCTCAGGCAGATTCATAAAACAATAACTCAGACTGAGAACAATTTGGCTATTATTTCCTGGTAATCCCTGACTTGATCAATTTAGATCAAATTATTAATTTTGTTAATAATTGCTTTTTACTACTTATTAATAGTTAGTCATAGCCAAGGCAAAAACATTTTGTTGAATGACAGAGAGTAAAAAGTCTACCTTTGGTCTCATCAAACCAGAGCACCTTCGCTCTGGTTTGATGAGGACATATATGTTGTCCACATAATAGCTTGTTGGAAACATTAAAGGGGATTTTTATGGCTTTTTTTTTTTTGGTAACGTTTCTATCTTAAGAGGTTTTAATACAAATGTAAATCAATAACAAAAACATCACCTTCCTTCCACTTTATAATTATGCACTGTTGTGTGTTGGTCAATCAGATCATATTTCAATGAAATACATCGAAGTTTATAGTTTTGTGACACAAAGGTGAAGGTGGAAATGTTAGAAAAACGGCCCTTGCATAAACTAATATATACTACTAATATATATGTAGATTTATATGTGTGTGTTTACCAAATAAAATGAAATGTTTTTTAAATGATTGAATTTAAAGACAATACTGATTATCTTCCATGATATATTATACACTGCCGTTCTAAAATGCTAAAGTACAATACAACTGTGGATGACATAATGTTTTCCTCCGGCTTACAGCTCAGATTTATGATAAAGAACGTAGGATACATCAAGCTAATAAATATTATGAGCACAAATGCGGTCAGCCTTGCTTTCCTTCAGGCCCTGATCTCTTCCAACAGTCCATTTTAAGTCGCCACCTCATTTAAACTCACGTTCCAAAAACATCTAGGAATGTGCTTACCTGTTCAGTAGAGAATCGGTTATGTATTTACGCACCGGATGCCAGGATTCCTCACACAGAACATTCACTGATTTATGAATTTATGAATTAATTTGTAGCCTTCAGGTCAGTCAGGTTTTTGACATGTATTGAAAAAGTGTATTGATAAGTTGTACTTATAAATGAGCAAATGTTTGTCTAAAGTCAACATTTACATTCTGTGTAGCCTCTACTACTCATGTTGACATGGTGGAAATCATGGTGGGACAAATCCTGACTGATTTCTTGACTTGTCAGTCCTTGGAACTGATTATAATTAGTTTGTGCCTAGCCACCTGATTTGACTATGTTAGAAGAATTTTCTTGGAAATTGCTTTGTTTTATTTCTTAATCTTGTAAAAGTATTTTTGTCAATATGGAGAAAAAAAAATCCACTCCCTTTAACTATAACGCTTCCATTTCGGCACATCACAGATCTTAAAGCTCTCATATTTTCTCATCCGGACAAACAATTTTCCAAATTTCCCAAACAACAAGAGGGACAAATTATTGGTGTAATTATACTCTGCATCCTGAGGCATGTCTTTGCTGCTGTCTCCTTTTCTCACTCCCAACCACCTGCTGCCAACGTTGAGCTAGCTCTGCACTGGCGGCAACAGGAATCTGTAGAGCTCTCTGTTAGACCAGATTCTCTTGCTGCCGAAAGGTTGTGCTAGGATAACCTCTGGAGGTGATCATGATAATTTCATGATTTCTCTTTACAGCTGACCAGTCAGAGCTCAAGAGCTGGGAAGCGTGATCTTTAGCTTTGTTTACTTGTAAGGAAACGGCTCGGTTTGAGACGTTAGCATGGTAGCTAAAAATCTGGAGATGTAACACCTTCCCACGTATTCATGCGGAGGCGTGGGTGGGGTTTTTTTAGGCTTTAGTGACTTTTGTTATTTCAGAATAAATAAAAAAACTAAAAAAAGAGGAAATGCTAAAATTAGTAGCCTACATGCATATTGTCACTTTCCTAAAATAATGGCTTGGGTCATGTTTTTTGCCAAAAGTGATGTTTTTTCCTAGAGCATCTTTTGGCAAAAAAGAGGTGCTGGTTTTATTTATTTATTTTTTTGTTTTATTTTATTTTATTTTATTTTATTTTATTTTATTTACCAGAATCATTTTGACTAACACTGACTTCTTCTTTTGTTTTTAGGAAGCGTGTGCTACTTTCAAGCGCTAAGCATACCGCTGTTCAGTTTGATCACTATGGTCAACTGGAATGTTTGTATGATTGAACTGGAATGTTGTTATTTTTTTCTTCTTTTTTGCGTGAAGCACCTTGAGACGACATTTGTTGTGATTTGGCTCTTCATAGATGAACTGAATGGAAGTGAATGTAAAAGTATCCCAGGTTGTATTATTATTTTTTTATTACTAACAGTAGATTTCAACTTAAACAAAATCTACTGACGTTTCACCATCACAACTGGACGCCTTTGTGTGTGCCAGACCTCGTCTTTAGCGAACGTCAAAACGACCAAAATAATCTGTGCAACCTTCAGACGAAAATACCTGCGGCTCGCTTCGAACCGTCTACCCACCTGAACAGAGAGCTGCTTGTCCTCATTCGGCAGGATCCTGTACGTGTACACGCAGTTCTGGTATCTGTGGTCAGCAATGAAATGCAAATATCTGTCACTGGGATGGGACACGTACAACATGATGCATTATTACCAAAAGACAAAAATAATAACACAAAAGAGTATCGGTGCAATGAGGATGTAGTCGGAACAGGTTCGGTGGCATTTTAAATAGAAGCTTTAAAAGTGAAAGAAGATGGTGCAGAGGGCAAAGGGCGGTGCTGCATGGCAGTACAGAATGCAAATAAAGAGGAACTAGTTTTATGTTGCGGTGTGTGTGTGCGTGTGCGTGGGTGTGAGTGTGTGTGTGCAAGAGATGTGACGCGAAACAGCGTAGAACAGCCAGGGGAATTTTAACTTATAACCTTGCTGCTTTAACAATGCAATCACAAGACAAATGGTGTTAACAGTTTGATAATGTTTAGTCTGACATGACCGAGAACCTGGAGGTTTTGTTGGGACGACTTTATCAGGAGGGGGGTCTTTAAATCAACTTCCAGTTCCATTCAGAGCCATTAAACAAAGGTAACTTACAAAACGCAGAGGGCGTACGCTCCCTGGACGGACTCGCTGTCCCGGATAAGGAAACTTCCATCTCTTGCTGCTTTGGAGAGCAGATCCTCAGCTTTGGATCGCGTTATATTGTCATGGTACCAAGGCTGGTGACTTGGCATCCTGTTTTGTACAGCCCAAGAGCCTGAGCTCAAGTGGTTTGCATCTGCTGTCAAAATGGGAAAAAAAAAAAAAAAAAAAAACCTAAGCAAAATCCTTCCGACTGTTCTGGATCTCAGCTTTTCTGCTTGGCTGTTCTCATCTTTGCATGGTCCATTCTACCTCTTCATCATTCTGTGGCTTTTCAGGCTGTAAAAGGAAGCTGCTCCTAGCTCTGCTCTGCTCTGAACTTCCTCATTTGAGAAGTTGCAGAGAGGAGGGCCTTTTGGTGCCGTATGCCGGATCCCCAGCGCTGTAAAATGGAAATACAGACGTTTGCTTGCACGGGGGTGGCGGGGGAGTAGCATTCGTCATGGCCTAATGATTGACCAACACAATTACCCGGGCTGCCTTGTACACTTACTTATTAATAAGAACTATTCATGAAGTGCTACTGTGTGCAGAAACTGAGCTACAAGAAGAGAAAATAGGAAGTAGGAAGAAACTCTTTGCTGTCATGCTGACAAAAAAAAAAAAGCTCAAACTTAAGAGTTAGGAAACGTCATTTGATCTTCAGGTGGTTATTTTTTTAACTGGATAACTCATCATGAATCCACCCTTAGCTCTTTTAGCCCCGAAGACCTATCCTGGGTCTCACTGTCACGCTTCTAATCATGTAAATCGGGAGGGCTGGCAGGTTCTTCAGAGCGCATGTATTCAGGAAATGCAAGCAGAGAGCGGCATGTCTCGCTCATGTGATGGACAGGAAGTCTTGCAGAAATAAGAGGAGGAAAATGAGTTGCTCGCAAACCACAGCACAGGTCACATGATGCGAAAACAGAACTGCACAGAGAGAAGTTCACTTCAGCCTGTCGGAGGTTTCTGGCCCTCAGCAGGCACTTTCACAGAGCCGAGGGGGACTTCGACTTTTCACTCGACGCCGCGGCTCAAGAGCTCATCTCAATCGCAAAGCAGCAGCCAAAATGTTGACAGGCAAATCAAAAGGACACAGAAAAAAGAAAAACTGAGAGTCAGCTGTTCTCATTTGCAGTTTTTATGAGAAGAATTAGGCAAATTCATTGCAGAGTATAAAAAGGAGCAGATACAAGTTAAAGGGTCAAAGAGAGCACTACTTGTGAAATTTGTCTCAAGCATAATAGCGGTTTGTAAGTTTCATGAAGTCAGACGGTGTTGCGTAATATTGTAGCAGAAATGCAGACTACAGGAAATTTAAGAAGCTGAAAAAAAATGAGGCCTATATTTATATACAATAGTAATTTGTAATATTAGCAGATATCTTGCAGCAGTTTCAGGAAATCTCCACTCTACTTTAACTGCATCATTAGTTAGTGTCAGAGCCGGCCCAAGGGATAACCGACATTTGAGATTCTTTGGTGCCGGCCTGAAGCCTCCAAAGAGAAATTAAAGGTCGACAAATGCTCAGTTTGCATATTTTGTACAATTTTACAGTTACCTTAACAGAACCATATTTTACAGGTGTTTTCACACCTGATAGTCCGGTAGACTCGGTTCAATTTGGGACCAAAACTCCAACATTTGTTACATTTTTCAACTGGTGAAAAATGTAAGTTTGAAACTCCGAAAGATTTGGTCACAAATGAAAGTTTTGACACTTGATTGTTCAAAGAATAAAAAATCTAGTCAGAGACCCCAAGCTTCTCACAGTTTCATTGTGCTTTCCAGTCTGGATTAAATACTCAAGGTTGCTAAGCTAAATACACATCAAACCACACTTCTTACAATAATGAGTGTTTGTTTCATTTCACTTACAAAAAACATATATTAAAAGTTGAATTCACAGTCACCATTTCTTCTTATTGGGGTCAAAGGAAATGTCGCCTGGTCCTGTTTAGTCCACAGTTCATGCGAAGGGTTTGTTTCCTTTTCAAGTGTTTTGATATTCAAATAAGTTATCATCACCATCAACACATTTACTGTGGTGAAAATGGCTGTTGACGACAGATTGTTTGCTGATGTCCGGTAAAAACAGCTATTCCTCCTTTTCTTCCAAACAGAGTCACACATGACTAGGAAATGAGATAAAGAAACAGAAACAAACAAAAAAAAAAGACATGTTTGTGACTGCATGACAAATTCTGACTATGGTGATCATATTGCTACTTGTTTCTCTAAGATGTTGAGGCTATGAAGTCACAGAAAATACATCTTTTCATAGGTTTCCAATGCAAAACTATGGGAAAACTTGTCTCAAAAGCAAAGGGAATGACATTAGATATATGATTGAAACCATACAAAACATGCAAAAATCAGTTACCATGACGGTTTTAACAATACATGTTGACTCTACAGTTGCAATAATGTACAGATTTAAAAAAAAAAAAACCTTTCCCGCCAAAGGAAAATGCGTTATCAGTTTAAACACTAGAATCATCGGCCTCTGTCATAAAACAGATCCATCATAGCCCCCATTTATTTGTGGAAACCAGAGTCCCATTGGGTTTTGGCTTCTAGTCCCACAGCTGGATCATCTCATTGTCTGTCGTCCCTACATCAACCCCCATTGTCTGTCGTCCCCTCCTCCCCCTTATATACATTGACTTTTACAGCTCTGTCTGTACCTCCCTTGTAGGTTTGGACAGTACCACATTGATCATCTCTTCTTGCTACCTTCAGAAATCAAATGATGGCAAAAAAAAGCATCCTAAGTCCCAACCTTGAGTGTTTTCTGAAAGGGGCTGTAGTTGTGTCACTTTCTATTATTCACAGAAAATGTATAAATTGGTCATCTGCGCACATCATTATTTGAAATTGGTCAGTCATTGTCTGCATTTCATTGACAATAGGTCTTTGATTAACCAAGAAATCCTCCAAATTTGACTGAAACAGACACTGAAATGTAATATCCTTGGGCCGTTTCATCAACGAACATCTCACTTTTTTAAACAAGCTATCTATTCAGGGTGACTTTTCATTGAAACTTTGCATAAATAGTTTTGTAAGGGGTTTATTAGATCTGGTGCAGAGTGAAGCCTGGATGTTGGACTTCAGTTCATGCTTCACTCCGTTCAGGCAAAGGTCCATACCGTCCATTAAGGCCTGAACAAAGCTGTTCACAACGGTCTTCCGGGTCTTTTACTCAGAACTCAGACTTAGCACTCAGTGAGCTTTCATGTGTTCCCTTCAGGTCTCCGCTAGTGGCCCCAATCATCCCTGTTTTATCTTTACAGAACAACCTCTTCAGCGTGCTTCTGAACTTCTCTGCCCCGAACAGGTACACCAGTGGGTCCATAGCACCGTTCATGCAGGTGAGGGAGGAGGTGAGGCGATTGGCCATGCTCAGGGCTCTTTGTGTTTGGCAGGATACGTCTGGGTTGTTGTACCCAAGGATGAAGGTGACTCTGCTAAGATGATAAGGCAGAAAGCAGACCATGTAGATGAGAATGACGGCACCGATGGTACGCAGGGCCTTGAGTTTTAGGGCAGGTTCCAGCCTGGAGCCCCTGTGCAGGCTGTGGATGATGAGCAGGTAGCAGGATAGGGTGGCAAGGAAAGGCGGGGTGAAGGCCACAGCCAGGGAGACCAGCGCCCTGCGGGACACCTTCTCTCTGTACAGCTGCAAGCACACCGTTGTGTTGTCCACCTGCACCGTCTGATGGGTAACCAGCAGTGGCGCCATAGAGAGTGTGACCAAGACCCACAAAGAGAAGCTGATGATGTGAGCATAGCGACCTTGGCGAAGCTTCATTGACCTTACAGCGTGAACCACAGCCAGGTAGCGGTCCCCTGCCACGCAAGCCAGGAAGTACAGACTGGCGTACATGTTGACATAGAACAAAAAGCCCACCAGCCTGCAGGGGACCTCACCCAGCGGCCAGTGGCCACCGGTGAAGTGGTAAGTTGCTCTGAGTGGGAGGATGACCACATAAGATATGTCTGCCACTGCCAGATGAACCAAGAAGACGTTAGCAGGGCTGAAAGCCCCACGCTGACGAGAGAAGATCCAAAGAGCAAGACTGTTACCACCAAGGGCCAGGATAAAGACCACCATGTAGAACCACCCAAACAACTGGTTCTCTGTTGTTGTCTCTGCTGGTGAACAGCTCTCAGATGACTGGTTTGAGAGTAAAGATGTCTCTGCAATTGTGGCAGACTCCATTTTTGGTTCCTGAGGAAAGAGAAGAATTGCATTAAGTTTCACAGAACATTGCAAAGTTTTTTTTTTTTTTTTTTTTTTTTTTTAAAAGCATCACATGCATATTCGCAGAAAAGATGAGGGTTGGCTTTTAAACCACTAGAACATGAATTTGGATTAAGTAAAAAAAAGTTCAGTCTTAGGCTACATTTACACTGGAGCCTGAAGTGACCTAAATACAATGTTTTTTCCCATATGCGACCTGTACCTGATCTTTTCATGATACAGATCCAATTTTAACAACTGCAATTGTGACCACTTGGTTATATGGTCCTAAATCTGATATGTAATCTTTTCAAATGTGACCTGTGTCTGTACGGTCAAGCCACATTTATCCTACCTGTACGTCACTGACGCTTGACAAATTTCACTATTCTGTGCGCAAGTGTGAAGAAAAACAACAACCGTGGTGGACAATAATGCAGATCAAGTTGTTAATGTTGGTGATCGCTGTGGTTGGACAACAACTTTAAAATCGCAAGATATGCTCCACCTTTTACCATCCACCTTTTCTTCCACAACCACTGAGCAAGCTAGTTTCGAATGACATTACTTCGTCCTCTACTGTGAGACACTTTTACTTGCTTGCAGTAAAGGTGTCTCACAGTCACCTATATTTGGAAATGTGAACAACCATGTGAAAAAAAAAAAAAAAAAAATATTGGATTTGAATATTAAGGCTAGTAATGTGAACATGACCTTAGTATTCTAGGAGCAAACTAACTTAGTGACAGGAAGCCAAGCTAGTACAACTGTGTCCAATCACAGAGAGACAACAGGCAGGGAGCATGTTTGTAACTGCGCCAGACTCACAAGGTAACAATAGATGTTAGTGTCCCTGGTTAATGTGCCAGTGACCTCAGAGCATGTAATTGCTTCGTTCTGACCGTTAAAGTTTCTCTACAAAGCCCAGGAAGG
The DNA here is from genome assembly GCA_903067095.1 of Girardinus metallicus. Taxonomy (NCBI): domain Eukaryota; kingdom Metazoa; phylum Chordata; class Actinopteri; order Cyprinodontiformes; family Poeciliidae; genus Girardinus; species Girardinus metallicus. The sequence continues at coordinate 23,794 of CAEGAE010027917.1, forward strand.
CAGCCCAGACCATTAGCTCTTTACTTTTCTTTTTGTAGCTTTACTGGCTCCGGCTTCTAACAACTGATTTATATGAGCTGGTAAATAGGAAACATGGCTTTCTGGACAAGATATCAATCTGCTACAATAAATTTCAGACAGTTTATTGTAGGATGTATTTCTACATGATCTGAAGTGTAGAAACACTTCTGATCGTTTGCATCTCATTAAGTCAAACATGTTCAACTTACAACTGTTGTCATGTTTCTTTACATTTTGAATTGATAGACAAACAGTTGAAAATAAGTTTTTACATGAACTGCATATAAAGGCACATCATTTTTATATCACTGTCTGACATTATGAAATTTATATTTGTGTATTATTAATAGTTATTGTTTTAATAGATAAGCCACCTTCAGGGCTCTTGAAGTTCTACCCAATGATGAAGCAGACTTCTGGAAATATTCCCCATTGTACTTCCATTTAGTGTAGTATGTGTTCTCAGTAAGTCCTTGTGTGCTTGTAGTGCTCATTTTTTTTGGCTGTTGCTTTTTTAGCTTCATATTACAACTGATTTGCTTGATATTTTCCGCAAAAACCTGATATCAAAACATGTCGGATATAACCGAAACTTTATCTTTGAATGGATTTTGCAATGGATTTCTGTTTTATGTAAAATGATTTATGTAGAAACAAAATTTTCATTTGCATAAAACCTGAAGTTTCAAACTTTCCTCTACTCAAAGACTCACATGTGAGCTCCTCTTGTGTGTACAGGAAATATCCAATGTCCACATTAGCATGAAAAGGTGCAATTCAGTGACAATTTTGTGTTCACTCATCATTGACATGAATGTCATATTAATGTTTAATTTATTTATCAGGGTGGAATCATTATATATATATATCTATATCTATAGATCTATATCTATATAGATCTATATCTATATATATCTATATAGATATATATAGATATAGATCTATAGATATAGATATATAGATATACATATCTATATATCTATATCTATATAGATATAGATATATAGATATATCTATATAGATATAGATATATAGATATAGAGCTATATAGCCTACCTCATACCATGAGAGACATCGATAAGCACGACATGCCGGCTCAGACGTCGCCCGGCCAAACAAGGTCTGCGTCAGGTGCTGGGGAACCAGAGCACCTTGATGAAAAATGGGCTGAATGGTTAACTGAAGGGCGTACAATCCTGATCCAGAAGGATCCCTCAAAGGGGTCAGTCCCATCCAACTATCGGCCGATAACCTGTCTCTCTACAA
>CAEGAE010027923.1:0-13133 GCA_903067095.1 Girardinus metallicus
CTTTGACGGTTTTTCTGAGTTATTTCCCCTTTGCTGTGGCGCACCGCTCTACATTAAGAAGGTTTCATTTAGTTACCAGAACCGGAACCGTTCTACCGGCTACGGATGGCGAGGAAAAGAACCGTCTTTTTGCCTTCGCGAAACTTCCGGATGTAAAACAACAACATGAAACGTGTCTAAATGGTATCAGCTAATAATGAATGATAAGCTTGTACGTAAAAGTTTTACCACTTTTCCTACAACTGCAGTGGAGTTTTCACCTCTGAGCGTGTTCACACTGCAGCCTGTTAGCAGTGCGGTTGGTTTTATTTAACTCACTTTAGTTGCTGCTTTACAGTCCTAAGGTCCGCTGCCTGTCTGCAGCTCCCGTCGCGTCGCTGGTAAAACTTTAACTCGTAGCTGAGCTTGAGTTTGACATTGCATCGCTTCGTTTAGCCCCAAACAACGAAACGGGGATCTGATCCCCGGTGGAGCCTCAACCCGCTGCTGATGAATGGCGGAGGCTCCGGTCGGTCACATCAATTTAGATTATTTCCTGCTTACTTTACAAAATGCCTTTCGGTCATTCCTGGTCTTTGAATCTCGGATCATCGAGCCAAAGTTGTGAAAACTTGTATTTTCCCATGGCGAAGCGCAAAATGGGCGGTTCCAACACTACGCATGCGCACAGCAGCTTGGAGTCTGTGACAGCTCAGGTCCTGACAGTACGGTAGTTATAATTTTTTCAGACAGATTTTAGTAAAACGAACTTAAAACAATAAAGTGAGCATCAATGAAAAATTTGAAATATTTTGAAGGGATGATGAAAAATTTACTACCTTTAGTTACTTCTCACTACCTTTTACTGGCCTTAATTTGAGCTCATTTAATTTACTACCTTTCACTACCCCGCAGAAACCCTGTTTCAGCTGAGGTTCTTTGTCTGAAGAGAGGTCGTTGTGTGAGCTCTGGTTCCCTTGCAGATTTGTCTGCTGAGTTTGAACAGTGAAAGGGATGGGTGCGCTTGATTCTTTGCGAGGTGCATGCCAGTTGGTTGGAGACGGCGAATACATTCAAAAGTGTTGGATCTGCTGATTTAACTTGATAGTGTGGATAAAATCCACACTGTCATTGATTTGAATGGTAAAAAAAAATATCTGTTTTTTTGAAGGTTCTTATTACATGTACCTGGAGAGTTTATAGGGCCTTATAAAAAGCTAAGGCGGGCCGGATTTGGCACCCGGGCCTTGAGTTTGACTCGTGGACCAGAGGTATTGAATTGATTTGCGCTAGTGTTAAAACTGGAAGTTACACAAGGAAGAAGCATAAACTAAAATATCTGTAGAAAGAGGACAGAAGGCGATTTTTTGAAGAGCCCAAACATAAAGTAGCGCACACACACGTTTGAGTGTATTTGTGTGCTTCCCAGGGACATCAGCTTTTATAGAGTCCATCAACACAGCGGGAGGAAAAGAAATCACTTCTGCTGGAGGTAGTGCTAATGGCTCTAAACTGTGAGCATGTCGCTTTATGCAAGCGAGCGTGAGCTGACTGATCGAACGCGCCAGCTCCATTTCTGCTGTCGCTGCTGGAAGCCACAAAGTGAAATTGTCAAAACAGAAACGGTGAAGAAAAAAGAAAACCGGGACGAACACGCAGTCCCTTCCACAGAAGCGAGACAGTCACACTTTTTCTGTTACTTCTCACCTGTCATGTCCATCATTTCTATAACTGCTGTGAGATCTGTGCTATTTATTTCTCTGCTGAATCACAGGGAAGAGCATGAAGGAGTTTCACTCACCAAATGAAATATATCTACAGCAGCATCTTGGATATTTCAGTTAATATAATTATGGCATTAGAAACCGAAGAGCTGAACGTTTTTACAATTCCCTTTTGCAGCTACCAGAATAAGCCATGTTTCTGTAGCTCCAGCAGCTTTCCAGTCACCTAATAAAGTCTAAAGGATGTGTAGCTGAATACCTGAGTGACGTCATTATCTCCAGACGACCCAGAAAACTACTTCAGATCTCACTACACTGTAAAACGTTTGAAGGCGGTTTAATTTGAAAATGAAAGTCCGCCTGCCTTGAGATGCCTTGTAGATGAAATATAAGTTGACAAGAAAATTGTTTTGGTTTTAACTCAGAAATTAAAGTTTATGAAGTATTGTATTTAGACATTGTATTTTAAGTTCATTAATCTTGAATAGTGAGTTTTAACTTAATGCTGCACTTTAAAACAGTTATTTATTTCACAATATTCAAGAAATAAACTGCCCTCACCTGGTTAAAGAGCCGCATTTCTCTATTATTTTACTCACAATATCAAGTTAAGATAACAACTTATTTTACTTTAGAATAATTTAAATTCTTGTTTCAAATTGCATGAACAAAATTTCTGATCTGACAATAAATTTTATTAAACATCACAATGAATTCAGCTCAGAAACATTTAGTGTGAACAGGACATAAAAATAAACACTTGCCTTAATAAAACACCAGAGTCAGATCAATGTAACGCTCTTCCATCTCAGGATGCAGAAACAAGCCGCTAAGCATTCTGGGAAATAGTTCCCACTCCTGTCTTTTTCTACTTTCAGTTTTTTAAGTGCTAACCTAAAAACTCTGGTTTGTTGAACTCTAGGAGGTTTGACAAAATTAATAAAAAGTTACCACAACTTACTGCTGTAAGTTTATCTTTCACAAACTCACATTCAAGTTCAAAATCTAAAACTGGCTAAATTTATTTCCAGTCACCTAATAAAAAATCTTCTAAAGACTAGAAGATGGTAGACACAACTAAATGCAGCTCTGATGTTTTACAGTGCATCAGAAAAAACATAACAGGTCAGTGTAGGACTGAACAGAAAATGAATCCTTAGTTGTGTTGGGGGAGAAGCCGTCCTCACTGACCTCAAACAGACCTCCACATCACACACTACGGTGAAATAATGTCTGATAGTGCTTTAGGCTGTTTTCACAACTTATAGTCCAGTAGACTCGATTCGATTTGGGACCAAAACTGCAACATTTGTTACATTTTCAGCTGCTACGTTTCGCTTTCACACTAAACTAGGTCGAACAAATCAAACCCTTTGAAAAATCTGTTCCCCTCCTCGCCTGTGGTGGCGTTGCATTAAGAAACACTGAAGGAAATGACGGAAAAACCTCTGAAGAAGACACTGACCGCAACTTTCTTCTTCATGAAATGTAAAAACAAAAATAGAGTGGCATCAGATTTTAGTGCTTGTAGGATTTCTCTTTTGTTGTTGGTAACAGATCATGAGCCATTTCTTTCTCTGGCGCTAGATTAGCACCATCTTTGTTTCTATATCAACGGCTCCGCTTAAGGATGATCAACGGCGCCCTCTGCTGGATGGTGGGAAAACTACAACATCAAAAGAAGGTCTGAGCCAGTGGTGTCCTCAGCAGAGTTTGGTAGTAGCTAGTTACATTTACTCAATTACATTTATTTGAGTGATGCTTCTGAAAAAAATAACTTTCGGGAGTATTTTTGCTACTTTTACTTGAGTAATTTTATCATGAAGTATTTCTACTCTTACTTGAGTAAAATTTCTGGATTTTATACCCACTGAATGAAAAACAATCATGTTTTAACCAAAAAATCACCAGACACAGACACACACCTGTGGTTTTTGTTAAAGTTCATAAGTTTTTATTGAAAGAAACTGATTTGGAAACATTTATTTTGCCTGATTTTGTTATGTAAATTATCATCATTTTGGTCCTTAAAATATCAACATTTCCAGTTTATATTTTGGTCCATCTGATGATGTAATTTTTAAATATTAAATGATTGATAATTTGATCAGTTACTCAGTACTTGAGTAAACTTTTTATCAAATACTTTTTTACTCTTACTTGAGTAATTTCGTGGATGGCTACTTTTTACTTTTAGTTAAGTAAAATATGTTGAAGTAGTGCTACTCTTACTTGAGCCCAATTTTTGGCTACTCAATCCACCTCTGATCGTAACTCTATGCTATAAAATAGTTGCTTCAGAGCAGAGCTTGAAAACATTTACCATTCTTCATTTGCTCCAGAAATGGTTGAGAAAGAACTTAAGGTATTTATTTGGTTTGGTCATTCCTTCCTATATAATTGATCAATAATTAGTCATGTCATTTCTTGTTTTCTATAAATTGTTACAGTGTTTGTTTCCAATAAATGTTGCATAAAGACAGGAGTCTGTACTCACAGTCGAGACAGAGCTTCGTTCTTCTGAAAGAGCAGCTCTGGAATCTGGCTGAGATGATTTCTGTTAAGACGCCTGAAGGAACAAAGAGACATAAAACTGAAATAAGTCAGACATAAATGTTGCTATGAGTTCAACAGGAATTACTGTCTTCAAGAGGACGTAGGAATCAGATTGTTTTTAAAATGTTCTGTGCTCTCACAGTCTTTCCAGCTCCTTCAGCTCATCAAACGCTCCTCTTTCAATGCTACTGATCTTGTTCTCCATCAGGTGACTGAAAAAAGAAAACACGAATAAGAAAATAAAACTAACTAATCCTGGAAGGTTTAAATCTTCTGAATACGTTGCACCATATCACTTCATTACACATTTTACAACTAGCGTTTGTCTTGTACAAAAATAAAACAAATAAAAAAATAAATTAACGTGGGTGCAAATATGAACAATTATGTTGATGTTCATTCAATCCAACATTTCTCATTATAAGGGATTCAACTAAAAGCAAACACCTTATGTATAAAAGGGTCCATTTTTAATTTGACAGAATTAACATTAACCTCTGTTTAAAATAAATAAATATGCCACTCTCTATTATATGGTGTGATTGCATGCACAACACTAAACACCAAAAAAGCAACAGTAGTCCATCATTTCAGGGTCTTGTCACTTTAAATCCAAATAAGCAGCTGCTGGTCATAAACCCCCCAATCAACCTTTACACTCACGTGTGAAAATGGCTGCAAACAGGTGCGCAATTATACAACCGTGGAACTTTGAAAAGCAGAAGTAGAGCCTCCTGCACAACCAACAACAATGCAGCAAGTGGTTTCTGAATCGTAAGACAACAACAAAACGTTTGTCTTTTCCAGCAGCCATTGTACAGCGAATACAGCGGTAAAACGAGCTGATCAAACATGCTGGAGCTCAGCTACTGTTGCTAGGTAACGGTCTGGACTTCGCTGTGGTTGCTAGGTAACAGACTGGGTTGCTAGGTGAAGGGCAGTGGCTGCTGATTTGTGACGTTACATTCCTGAGGTTTTTTCATTTTCCAGACATCATTAATTCATTGCCAAAAACCAGCTGAGTGTTTTTTAAGCAGTTGGGTTGTTTTAAGGGACCTGAATGGAAGTACGATCACGTGAATTTAGCATAACACGCACCCTTTGACCTCAAGACCTGATGTGGACAAGAGGAAGAAAATGGCTGGATTATTATTTTTTTTCTGTGACATTTTCAATTTGCTGAAGTGTATGTAACATTCAGATACATCAGTAATCAGAACTAAAACTTTATTTATAGCTTAAACAATAATAATCTTTCCCTAGTTTATGGTTATTTCAGATAAGTAGTATTTCTAGATTATTGCAGAAGGGTTTTGATAAAATTGTCTTTTTTCTGCTTACTTTTTTGGGTGAATACAGACACTAAACATTTTTAACATTTTCTTAATCTAGCTGGTTGCGAAATAAGCTCATACGTACCTGTCATTGACAGGATGGATGTTACTGGAAAATTCTTCTAATGGTCTCTGTTCTGCTCACCACTGCTGAAACACACTACACCCTTCTAAGAGTTTCAAGTCCCAGGATTCCAAAAGCTTGTTAATCTTTTCCAAACAGGTCTCCGGAGTCGCCGTTTGTCCTGCTGTTAACTCCACGTCCATCACTGACATTTGACAGAGCTCTGATCCCCAGGTTAGCACAGGAAACACTAGTTTTCCCACAGGCCACAATGTTTTCAGGCTGAAAGGTAATGGATAAGCTTGTTCTCTGTGTTTTAAATCTGGCTGACAGTGACACTAAACAAGCACCTCTAGCTGGCTCATGTGTCACCACAGAGCCTGAACATTTTTCCATGCCTCCGGCTTTCGAGGGTTAAGAAATGTGTGTGTTCCCTCATATTCCTACTTGACCTAATGCTACTGAAGACATGTGGGAAAGAATTTCTCTGATATTTTCAGACACTCTGTCCCCACTGAGCTTAAATCCAGAGGACCGCTTAAAGTTAGGGCATATTTATTGAGAGTGCTGCATAGTAGGGCTGGACGATATGGCTGAAAAACGTACCACGACATAAGCGTTTAATATCAATCTATATTGATATTGATTAGTTTTTTTGTTTTAAATAAAAATGACATTCCTTGTTTTAACCAGTTTTCACTCCACGAAATGTTTTGTTTTTCACTTTTAAGCAGTTATGAGGCACGGTGGCAAAAACTGAAACTGCTGCTGCGCCAGTTACTCAACAGGTTATTGCTAGGCAACCAAAGAATGAGTTGCTAGGTAACCAAAGAGTGAGTTGATTCCACCAACTTTGCTTAGCTAGTTGTGAGAGGTTGAAGGTCCTTCCTCTGCCTAAAGCTCCCAGAATGCTTTGTGGTTCTGGATCGGAGTTCGGTGAAATTATCGAACGTTCTAACAGATGTTTTATCTGTCGATATTGACCCAATATGAGAAAAGTCAGTGGTACTCACAGAACTCTGAGGTGTTTAAGACCAGAGAAATCTGTCTTGGTTATGACCGTCAGGTTGTTCTCGTTCAGATCGCTGAAAAATAAAACAAAAACAAAAGACAACAGAATCTTTTAACAACTGCGAGAAAACACATTAATACAAAGCGTTATCCAAATGTGGATTTTAAGAATGGACAAATTGTGTGAAAAATTGGTTTGGAGATCACAGTTTTGAAGTCTCCACTCTAAGATCCAGTGTTGTCATGTCACAATATTTCTATTTCAAACAATAAAAAAGTGAGACAGACAGAAATAGGAGCAATATTGTTCAATCTCAGAAAGTTGTTTGTGACCTTTTTCTACTTGGAAAAGGTTTGGCTTAGCAAGATTTCTGTGATTCATTAAACCAGATTAATATTGAGAAATGAAAGCAAAATATCTTCAAATTGTTCTGCACTGTCTAAAATATATACATGGTGAAAAACTTGTGCAAATATACAAAACGTAATATATTTTCTATTACATTAAACATTAAGACATTTTTATAAAACCTTACAAAAGAAATCTGAAAACATATTTCAACGTCCAGTACCCCTACAAAACCATGTAAAAAGTTTAACCTTTTTATTTTTCTTCATGTTTTTCTATATCTGGATCTTCCAGGGTTAAGTAATTAGCCTCTTTATGTCTTGCCCCGTCTACTACAGCAAAATACCTCCAATTTAAATTACATTGATTTTGTTTTGTTGTTGGTTCATAAATCCTAAACATTTGCTACTTGTTGGCATAATTACAGATGCTGCTTGCGGCCTCATTGTTTGGACCGACTGATGATGTCACTTTTGCCACAAGATCCTGTGGTAGGTGAGTAAAATGAGCGCAGTGTGTTTATGCTGCGGAGTGTCGCGTTTCTGTCCTGCTGGAGCAGTCTGACCTTGTCCTGTCCGCCATTTAAATGAGACCGAGAGAAATAGGAACAAAAATATAAAGAAAACACCTGCTGAGGAAATACAGAGACCTCAGTTAGTGATCTGGAGGTTTCATCACACTGGCCTCAGATTGAGATTTTAATCGCACTGCAAAAACACAAAATCTTACCAAGTAATCAATAATTTCTTAATATTGAATAAAAAAAGTATTGGTTGCTTTGGCAGATTATTTCTCTTATAACAATAATCTGCCAATGGAACAAGTAGGTTTGTTTTGTCAATATTAAGGAATTATTTTCATAAAACAAGTCCCTATATCTTGTTGAAAAGTTACTTGTAAGTTAGTTTTGTCTTATTTCAAGTATATTAAGATATTTCCATTAGAAAGTAGACCAAAAAATACTTAGTAAGATTTTGTGTTTAGCAGGGCATTTTTCTCTCCCCATAACTTAAGAAGAAAATGTACGAAATGTTGCTCTGTATGAAAGTTAGAAGGGAAATAATTCAAGTTGGGTAGGTTGAAGGAAGGAAGGAAGGAAGGAAGGAAGGAAGGAGGAAAGGAAGAAAGGAAGGAAGGAAGGAAGGAAGGAAGGAATTTGTCTTGAACATAGTGCGCTAAACGAAGCTGCTGCTACAATTAAACACAAAAAAACTAGTTTAACACTAGTGCCACAATAAAATCAAAATACACATATTGCTCAATAAAAACACATATTCCAGCAAGTAAACAAATCAGACCAGAGCGTCAGCATCATGCACAACTATAAACATCTACCTTATTTATTATTCCAATCTAGCTCTGATTTCATTAATCACAGAACTGCACAAATAAAATTGCGAAAATATATTTGCTTAATGGAAACGCGCCAGTCACACAACAATAAATCACGTTTTTTGATAAGTTTTATCAGATTTCTCAAACTCCAATGGAAACACTTTTTTCTGCATCACACGAGTCACATGATCAGCAGCCGGATGTTGCTACTGGCAGAAACACCAAAGAAGACGACAGGAAGTGGTAACAGGATGACGGTTTGTTTTTGTTCTTTTCTGGCTCCTCCAGGGCTCTCACAGCATCGCACAGTTCATAAAAAGTTTTAAAACATGTTGAATCGAAAGCTCTTCTGCAAAATCTCAGGCTACAATTTCCCCACAACGTCTCATACGTAGCAGATCCCAGGTATAAAAGTTTGTCACTCCAACGCCTGAATAAAACGCCGACGTCTCGTCTGATGGCTGATAGATGATGATGCTAGCTGACTGTTTACATCCGTCGCCGCCATGATTTTTGCATGAACAAGCTTATTCACGTGTGATTTTAATTTAATTTCTTATTTAACGAAAATAAATAAGAAAAAATTTAGTTTTTTGACTCTAACAGAGTACCAACATAGACTTGCACACATTTGTAATGGAAGCACAGCTACAATTAAGTCTAAATAAGCTATTAGTTGTAAGAAAAATATTTTTTTTGTCTGAAATACCAAAGGTGGAGAGCTGAGTTGGAGGAGAGATGTCTGAAGCAGGGGATTGGCTTGCAGAGGAGCGAGTGAACAGCATGGTGGGGGGTCCAGAATATCTCCCTAGATGGGTGTGAAATTACCCTGACAATTAAAGTGCACAAGCAAAACAAGAATCAAGAGGGAACGCGGCATACAGTCAGTGTAGTCTACATTATGAAAAAGAAAGAAAGAGGAAGAGAGAAGAGAGAGAGAGAGAGAGACACCACATTCTGCTAATTGCAAATCGTCCCCAGTAGCTGAATTTCTGTGAGTAGGAGGAAGGAGAGGAACAATGACGCGTGGTTAATTGATTTCTGTGCAGCAAGGCTGGGTCACGGGGTCAGCTAAGCGACAGACTCCACTTGATTGGCGACTCGGTCAAACAATAGCTCATTAAAGCAGAACGCGTCTCGCGCATGCAAACACAATCGGCCGCCTCAGTTGGCGGTTAGCCCGCTCCGCTCTGCGCTCCACGGTAACATCTGACAGGGAAGGAGAGCAGCAGGAGGTCAGCGTACAAAAACGACATCCAGACCAGCTCAGATACACAACGTACAGCAAACACGACTTCCTTTGGACTGCTGGAGAGAAACGACGCAACAAAAAAAAAAAAAACGCTAAACATTAGTACTGGATTAGCAGTGAGCTACTTATCCTCACTTGCAATTTGCAAACATCCCCAATGCTTTTGGATACCAATGAGTTGCTGTGCGCATATTTAATTTGCTTGCTTGCTAGCAGAGCCCCTGAAAAATGCAGTGATCAATAAAGTATCAGGATACACAGAGCCGGAGTAAAGAAGGTTCTGTTTCCCAGAAAACCACAGAAAACAAACAACAGAGAGGACAATACATCCAACAGAACGGCTCCTGAATCTCAATCTGTTTTGGTTTTTATATTAAACTCATCTTTCTTCTTCAGACTCTGCGACAATAACCCAGTATCAACATGTTTATACTTTAATTTGTGCAGAGCCTTGAAGATGTTTTTCATATTTTTTCATTTTAGAACCTCAAACTTTAATGTTTTGTAATTAGATTTTATGTAGCGAACAAACACAAAGTAGTGCATAAGCAAACTGGAAGAAACACATTCTATGTAATAAAATGTAAAAAGCTGTGGTCTGCATGCAGTATCTCTTACCTATCTTTATACATCTGTAGTTTGAGATTTTGGCCAATTCTTTTTTGCAACTTGGCTGAATTGCAGTCAGACTGGATGAAGAGCGTCTGTGAAAATCAACTTTTGCACTGCAAAAACACAAAAACTTACCAAGTATTTTTGGTCTAGTTTCTAGTGGAAATATCTCAGTACAGGCTAAACTTACTCATAAGTAACTTTCAGCAAGATATAGGAGCTGATTTAGAGTTAATAATAACTTAGAACTAATAGAAAAGTTCAAGTTCCACTGGCAGATTATTTCAGTTATTATAACATAGGAAAAAGTGGAAAAATCTGCCAATGGAATAATATTGTTTCAACAATATTAAGGATTTATTCACTTAAAACAAGCTCCTATATCTTGCCAAAAAGTTGCCTGTAAGTTAGTCTTACTTTAAGAGAACTAAGATATTTGTACTAGAAACTAAACCAAGATTACAGTGCAAGTCTTGTCACAGACTCTCAATAGCTGTGTTTCCATTGACTATATAATTGCTCAAATTTGACAGTTCGAAAACAAATTTGCTTAATGGAAGCACGTCTGTCATGAAGAGGCGGTGAGGATGACGCTGGGGACCCAGGTTGGAATGAAAGAACGATGTTTTAATGACGAAAATACAAAGTTCAAAAGTCCAGTCAGCACAGAATGAGCAGAGGGCTGAAAGCTCAAAACTGGTAGCAACTGGCAACCAAAAGACATCTGACAAGACAGCAAGACAGATAAGACAAGGAACAAGCAACACAGGTGGGTTTAAATACACAGGGAGACGATCAGGAGAAACGAGAAACATTTGTAACTAATCAAAGGGTAGGAGACTCCCCAGAACACAGAAACCTAAATAAACACACAGAGACGACCAAATCCTTACAACAGTTTAGCCTTTTTCGACAAAAAGTTTTGCCGCTAGGATGTTTCTTTTGTCCATATCAAAACTTATTTTGTAAAACTGCAAAGAAAACTGTTTTCTCGCATCGCATGAATCATATGATCAACGACCGGCTGCTGCCACCGACGCAAACCACGAGGAAAAATACAACAGGAAGTAGACGGAGTGTGATGGCGCGGCATGTTTTTCCAATAACTTACCACGTCAGCAAACTTATTCATCACGTGTGATTTTAATTTTATGTATTATTTAATAGAAACACCGTAATTGGGAATTTTATCTTGTTTTTTTCCAACATTAGCGGAATATTGACAAAGTTTAGCGTACGTTTGTAATGGAAACACAGCTAATAACCCAGGATCATGCTGATTTTACATAGCGACCAAATACAAAGCAGTGCATAGTTGAACCGGAACAAAAATATTTTAACCTAATACAAACACAATTTTTTTTTAAACAAATAAAATATATTTTATAGTGTCTGTTTTATCCACCTGTAGTCAGATTTAGGCCAGTTCTTCTTTGAAACATGGCTGAAGTTCAGTCAGGCCGGTAAAAATAGGAAGTTTGGTGAAAATATCCCAGTTTTGTCTCTTCTTTTCTTAATTGACATAAGAACAGAATAATCCGTCACAGAGCTGGAGATCTCTCTGGTTTTTTTATTCACTCAGCTCTGCAAAGTCTGGGCTTATATCTACTTGTGATCAAAGTTTGAACCACTTTAAAATTAAAAAGTCCAGTAAAAATCTGACCAGATCTGGTTTGGAAGTAAAATCAAAAAAGGAAATTAGTTAATAACTGCAGTAAACAGCTGAACGCAAACATAAAAATGCAGCTTAATTTTTACTATAGTACCTATTGTTACTTCCCCCACCTTCTATTATCATCCCTTCATTCTTTCACCTCTCTCCACACCAATTACCCTCCTCCATCTTTCCCCCGTTTCCCACGAGGGACCCATCTTCCTCCTTATTCCCACTCCACTTTCAGAACCTTTTTTTCTGTTTGCTTTTTGTTTCAGACTCATTCGTCTCATCCGTCATATTTCTCCCCTGTGGCAAAGCAGGGGATGCGACTAATATTAGCAGCGTTACACGCACTCATATCTAATGGCACTTCATTAGCGGCATCTTTCCCGCTCACGGACCGCAGGGGACTCGGGAAAATGATTGGAAGAGATGAGCAGAGAGCGAAGAGAGGCAGAGAACAAAGCGGCGATCGGTATTAAAACTGAGAAACAGGTGTGTGTGCGTGTGTGTGTGTGTGTGCGCGTTTGGACGGTGAGAAACACAGACAGAGGCTACTGCAGCCGGAAGTGACCCAATTCCGATTTTTTTTCCCCTCTTATTGCGATTTGTATTTGATCTTTTCGTGACAGTCCGAACAACACAGATCGGATTTTTTCCGAATGCGGCCCAGGCCACTTGGATATCCGATACGTTACTGATCTTTTCAAATCTGAACATCATTGATGCTCCACAAACGTCACTATTCTGCGTCCTGATTCGCGCCAGCGGTAAAGAAAAAAACAACCAACATGGCGGACGATAATGAGGATTAAGTTGCTAATGTGCTGCCTCCGGTCGGACAACAACTTCAAAAACGTAAGATACTACTACTACTACTACTACCACTACTACTACTACTACCACTACCACTACTACTACCACTACTACTACTACTACCACTACTACTACCACTACCACTACTACTACCACTACCACTACTACTACTACTACCACTACTACTACTACTACTACCACTACCACCACTACTACTACTACCACTACCACTACTACTACTACCACTACTACTACTACTACTACCACTACCACCACTACTACTACTACCACTATTACTACTACTACTACTACTACTACTACCACTACCACTACTACTACTACCACTACCACTACTACTACTACCACTACCACTACTACTACCACTACTACTACTACTACCACTACCACTACTACTACTACTACCACTACTACTACTACCACTAC